>PVJX010002825.1:0-120171 GCA_004027295.1 Dolichotis patagonum | reverse complement strand
CAAAGGCTATTCACAGAAATTATTAAGGAAAATTTCCCAAGCATAGAAAAAAGAAATGATATGCAGATGTATGAAGCATACAGAACTCTAGCCACCTACAACCAAAACAGAGCTACACCCAGACACATAATAATCAAGATCCCAGAAATTCAATATAAGAACAGAATATTAAAAGCCATCAGAGAAAAGAAACAGATCACCTATAAAGGAAAACCCATCAAAATCATGGCAGACCTCTGGACACAGACCATCAGGTCAAGAAGAGCTTGGAGTGAAGTAATTCAAGTACTGAAGGAGAACAACCTCCAGCCCAGATTGATGTATCCTTGCAAAACTCTCTCTAGAAATTAATGGAGAAACAAGATGCTTCCATGACAAAGAGGAACTGGGAGAATTTGTGACCACGAATCAAACCCTACAAAAAATATTGAAGGACATTTTATAGAGAGAGAACAAGAATACAGGCATTTCAGGAACAGTGTCAGAGAGGCCTCAGTGAATGGGGCAGATAGTGGAGTGGAACAGAAAAATAGACAACCAAAGGCAGAAAAACAGAATAGCAGAAATAAGGCAGAGAAGATTGGCTATAATCTCTCGTATAGATGGCCTTGAAATATTAACAGAGAGAAACACAGGCAGAGTAGATCAGGAGATAGGGTCCATTGAGATGCTCTATATAGGCAGGCAGTGGGACCCAAAACAAGCAGTGCACACTATGGGAGTGAAAGGGGAGGGATTGTCTAAAAAAGGGAGGCAGAAGATATTGTTAATTGGGTAACAAGATTCAAAATTTACATTATTCTCACCACTCTGTTTGGATGGATTACGTGCTGTTCCAGTTTGTCTACTTACGCTAGACTTGAGGACATGGTCAGCTATCCCAAAAATAAGAGGACATATTATGGTAATCATCCCTAAATTTCCTATCAACTTAATCTGAAGCCCTTTATAACTTATACTGTATTATGACTGATCTTATTTGAATCTGGTTTGTTAGATTGCTACTTTGTATTGACTGATTTTATTTAAATCTGTTATGATTGATAGCATCAAGTCTAAGAGTATAGGCAACTACACTGAAGATGACAAGATTCACTAAGTTACCCAGTCTGGTTTGATTATTGCCTACTTTTGAAGTCTTATAATATCTCCAATGGTTGGTTTTTATTAATGTTGTTATATGCTGCTGAGACATCATGGTAACCATTGTAGATCACCTTGAATTGTGGTTTTATGTGACTTTTTTGCTTCATGCTTTTCTAGGAACTGCTTTATCTTGCTTTGTTTTGTTTTTCCCTCTAATACAGAAATGATAGATATACATGTAGAGACCCATGCATGTGTAGAGCTTATAAACAGTTTACAAGAACTAACTATTTAACACATGTTGAAATGAACAACTACTTTGAAGAAAAAGAGACACTACAGTACCCAGTGCTGATTCCATAATGTCATGATGTGAAATCCAGCAAAACTATCACTTTTTGTTCAAAGTGATTTTAGCTTGCTTTGTCTTGTTTAAATTCAACACACATGAAGGTATGGACAGCTGTTTTGAGGAGAAGGAGAGACACTATGACAGCCATTCTTGGCTTCCCTAATGTCTGGTCTTGAAGACCTGAAATGCCCTTCTCGTTCTGCTCAGATCAATTCCATACTAGGTTGTTTCATGTGAATTCCCTGTATGTGACAATATGGACAACTATTTGGAAGAAAACAAGAGTCGATATAATAGAGAGTGAATATCTCCGATTGTCTAGTTTTGAAATTTATGTCTCTTACATTGCTTTCTTGTGATCCACTTTGTTCTGTTTTGTTGTGTTTAATTTTACCCTTTTGATATAATTGCATGTATATTTGAGTGTGTAACATGGATGACCATATTGTTGTTTTTATCAGATCGTGGAGCAGAACTGTTAACAGTCTCACCGTTTGAATGTCTACTTTATATGTTTTAACTTTCTAATTTGAACAACTATTTCCAAGAAGTCAGTATGTAATTTGTCAAGTAATAATTTCTTAGGTGTCTTAGTCACTTTTTACTCATCGCTGAGACAAAATACCTGATGCCCAAAGTTGGGAAAGGAAAGGTTTATTTCTTATAGTTTTGGAAGTTTCAGTCCATACTCAGTTGGCTCCAAGGCAGGGTGGCATGGTGGGGCCACAGTTCATGGCAGCTGCAGACAGCAAGGTGGAAACTGGCAAGAGAGAGACACACCTTCTTCCTGCCATTACATCACATCCTGGCTCCACCCTCTAGGAGGGTGTAGCACTGACACCATCAATCCAAGTACTAGACAATGAACCAGTCACAAATGTACAATGCAAATACATGAGGCCTGGGGGGCCACCAACATAAACCATGACATTAGGTTTTTTTTATTGTTGTTCTTTTCCTTTTTTCCTTGGAATTTTGAATTGTTGCTACCCTTTATTCTGTTTTTTTTTCCTCTTTAAATAAAATTATCAAAAAAAATTAAAAAACATAACAATTGCTCCATGACATCCACCATATACTTCATTTGTGAAGTGGTATGTGTGTGTGACACATAATAGATATTTTTGGAATGGGGTAGGTTAAATAAACTATCTAGCTATGTTATACAAATCACAAAGACAGAATGGCACTCAGAAGAAGCTTTTGTGAAAAGCTAGAGACTAGGTATGATGTAGTCAGTTTCATTAATTCAAAGTAACAAAGGGATACCATAGCTGCCAACATCAAACTAGGTACTTACTAAGAATACCTTAAATTACCTGGTAAATGTGTGCATGTTCAGGCTCCTCTATCTAAATTTAGGGCAGGTGGTTCAAAAATTGTACTGTTTGAGTCAAGTATATTTTTAGATGAGAGCACCAGTGATTCTACAGGGTACAGGCTGAAAAATGCGAGGAATTTTTGGTACTTATGGTAATAGTTTTTTACCTTGGTAACAGTTTAGAAACATTGATAAGATTTAAAATTAAATACTGATGCCTGAGACTCTTACCTAGAGGGTCTTTTTTATTTTATGGAAAAATGAAAAAACCGAATTTTATAACAAAATACTAGGAGAATAACAATAATTAATATATAGCATATTGTCATCTTCAAAGTAGTTACTCAGAGTACAAGATATAGGCATTAAAAAATCTCCTATCAATATTAGCCCAAACCTTTCTTTTCAATGAAATAAGAGACACTACTGCCATATCTCACTTGCATTTTTGTACCTTTTTCCTTCCTTTCTTTTTCCTTTGCTGTGGCTTAGTGCCTGTTATCCTTTTAAGCAATTTCTTCCCATTTCACAATACCTACTGTACATTTTAGACCTTATTTGCTCTTTCAATTTCTCACACCAAGGAGAAAATAATGATGTTTACATATGAATGTTTGATTCATTTAACTTAGGAGTATGGTCTCAAGTTGCATCCATTTACCTATAAAAGTCTCGATTTTATTCTCTTTTATGGCTAAATAGTACTCCATTGTACAAAAATATCATATTTTCATAATCCATTCCTTGGTTTATGGACATTTGTGTTGTTTCCAAGATTTTGCTATTAAAAATTGGGCACATATATCACTATGATATGATGTTTCTAATTCTTCTAGAAGGAGAATAGCTGGGTCGAATGAAATCTCTAATCCTAGCTTTTTGAGGAATCTCCATACTGATTTCCATTCCATAGTAGCTGTACCATTCTACACTCCCACCAACAGTAGAGAGGAGTTCTTTTTTTCCCCACAGCCCTTCCAGCATTTGGTATTAGTTGATTTCTTGATAGTCATTATTTCTGGAGTGAAATGAAGTCTCAGCATTATTTTAATTTGCATCTCTTAAAACACCAATGATGTTGAACATTTTTTCACATATTTATTTTGCATTTTTATTTTTTGACCTGAGAAATGTATATTCATCTCAAATACTCATTTTTGGACTCAGTCATTGAATTTGGGGGACCTGATTTTCTTCCAATTCTTTATATGTTCTAGATAGAAGTCCTTTGCCTGAGGGACAAGTGGCTAAAATTTTTTTTCCACCCTGTGGGGTATAACTTCACTCTGTGGTGATTTCTCTTGCTGCACAAAAGCTTTTTAATAAGATGGGATTCCAGTGGTTGATTCTTTGAAGTATTTCTCATGCAGTTTGGGTTTTGTTAGTGAAGTCTCTTCCCATTCCTATATCTTCAAGATTTCTACTTGTTTTACCAGTAGATTTAGTGTTTCTGTTTTAATATTTAAATCTTTGATCCATTTTGATTTAAGTTTAGTGAATGGTGAGAGACATGGGTCTAGTCTGAGTTGTCAGCATGTAGAGAGCCAGTTTTTCCAGCACCACTTATTAAAGAGGCTGTCTCTTTTCCAGAGAACATGCATGGCCCTTTTGTCAAAGATAGGTGACTGAGGAGTTTGTAGTTGTGTCTGCATCTTCTAATCTGTTCCATTGATTCCCAAGTCTGTTTTTTTCCCTGTACCATGCTGATTTTACTACAGTAACTTTGTACTATAATTTGAAGTCAGGGATTGTGATGTCTCCTGCTTTGTCTTTGTTTCCGGGATTGCCTTTGCTATTCTATGCCTCTTCCATTTCCAAATGAATTTTAGGAATGCTTTCTCTGGTTCTGTGAGGTATGCTAATAGTATTTTGTTGGGGACTGTGTTAAATTTGTATTGGTGCATGACTATTTTTACTATGTTGTTCTTCCTATTAGTCAGAGATAATTTTCCATTTTCTGATATCCTGTTAAATCTCCTTTTTTAGAGTACTATATTTTTCAATATGTAGATCTTTTACTTCATTAGACTGATTCCTAAGTATTTCATTTTTTTGGATGTTATTGTAAAGGGTGTGATTTCCCTGATTTCTCTCTCAGTAATGTTGTTGTTTGTATACAGGAATATTACTGATTTTTGAGTGTTGACTTCGAATCCAGCTATGCTACTAAATTTGGTTATTAAATTTAGAATTCTTTTGGTGAAGTTTTCGAGGTCTTCCATGTAGAGTGTCATGACATTCTTGAATAATGATAATTTAAATTCTTCATTTCCTATCATTTCATTAATTTTTTTTCCTGTCTAATTGTCCTGGTAAATGTTTCTAGAACTATATTGAATAGGAGTGGTGATACCTGACACTCTTGTTTTGTTCTTGATTTTAGAGTGAAAGCTTTCATTTTTTTTCCATTTAGTATGATGTTGGCTTTTGGTTTCTGATAGATGGCTTTTATCAGATTGAGGTAAAGATCATGTATCCTGAATTCTGATTTTCTGTATCATTTTTATCATGAGTGAGAGTTCAACTTTATCAAAAGTTTTTTCTGCATCTATGGAGATGATCATTTGATTTTTGCCTTTCACTCTGTTGATACATTATTACATTTCTTGATTTGTAATGTATGTTGAACCATCCCTGCATTTTGGGATGAATCTACTTGGTCATGCTGTATAATCTTCTTGATGATCTGCTGCATCTGTTTGCTAGCATCATATTGAGAATTTTTGCATATGTGTTTGGGTTTGATTTGCTCATCTTTTTCTAGAATCTTGAGGTGCAATATCAGATTGCTTATTTGTGCCTATTCTGTTTTCCTGATGTGAGGATTAATTGCTATACATTTCCCTGTTAAGAATGCGCTCATTATCTCCCATAGGTTCTGGTCTGTTGTATTTTCCTTTTTGTTTAATTGTAGATATTGTTTAATTTCTTCTTTAATTTCATTTGTGACCCATTGGTTGTTCAGGAGGGTATTATTTAATTTCCATGCATTTATGGAGTTTTTGTGGTTTCTTTTTCCATTAGTTTCCAATTTCATTGCACTATGGTCAAATAATATTCATCACATAATTTCAGTTCTTTTGCACTTACTTAAGCATGGTGTATGGACTAGTATATGGCATTTTTAGAGATTATCCCATGAGCAGCGGAGAAGAATGTGTATTCTAATGTTGGGTGGAAACTCTGTAAACATCTATCAAGTCCATTTGCTCACAGGTTTGATTTATATCTGATATTTCTTTGCTGATTTTTTGTCTAGTTGATCTATTTCCTGGCAACAGACTATTAAGTCCTCTGTTACAATTCTCATTGCTTATTTGATTTTTATGTATATTGATATTTGTCTTATATATTTGGGTGCTTTCATATTTGCTGCATGCATATATATGATTGCTATCTCTTCTTCTTGAGGTTTTTCTCTAACAAGTATGTAGTGATCTCTTTTGATCATTCTTGGGTTGAAGTTCACATGGTCTGCAAATAGAATAGCTACCCTTGCTTTTTTCTGGGTTGCTATAGCATGGAGTAATGTTTTCCATCATTTGACTTTCAATCTATGAATTTCATTTTGAGTGAAATGTGTTTCTTATATACAGCATATTGTTGGATGTTGTTTCTTGATCCACTCTGCTGGTCTGTTTCTTTGATTGGTGAACTGAGGTCATTTACAATGATGGTTTTAACTGATATGTATTGGCTTATCTTTGCCATGTTATTTTATCACTGTTCATTGCCCCTCTGTTTAATTGCTTGCCCTGCCTGATGATTTCTTTTTGTTGTTGTTCTTGGAACTGTGGTCATTTTTGTCTCTCTCTAGAGTATCTTTCATTATTCTTAGTAGGGTTAGTTTGGTGATCATGAATTTCTTTAGTTCTTTGTCATGGGAGTATCTTATTTCTCCATTAATCTTGAAAGATAGTTTCTCAGGGTATGTTAATCTGTGTTGGAAATTGTTTTCTTCTAGTACTTGAAATACTTCACTCCAAGTTCTTCCTGACTTGAGGATTTGTGTTGAGAAGTCAGCTCTGATTCTGATAGGCTTTCTGTTATTGGTGATCTGTTTCTTTTCTCAAACAGCTTTTAATATTCTGTTGTCATGCTAAATTTTTGGGATTTTATTATTATTTGTCTGAGTGTAAATCCTTTTTTTTATTTTAAAGGGGGTAAAATTAAACACAACAAAACAGAACAAACCGGGACATAAGAAAGCATAAATTTCAAAGCTAGGCAACCAGAAATCTTCACTATCTATCATATTGTCTCTTGTTTTCTTCCAAATGGTTGTCCATATCTTTGTATACGAAGAGTTCATGCAAAACAACATAGCCAATCTTTCACAAGATGTCCAGTCCACTGGCTCCCACTTGCTAAGCGGGGAGGGGAGGACAGGACACACACACATGGGACGGGGAACAGAGGACATGAGATGTTTGATTCTCAGTCAGTGCACCGGCAGGCTCACAGCCACTCACCAGAGATGGGAGGAGCTCCTTGTTCTCCTGGCACCCCAGGTTGCCGCATGGTGCAGGTCCCCAGACGCCAGGGTCTCTCTTGAGGGCCGCCGAAGCCTGCCATTTTGATCATTGCACTTGAAGTTCTACATGCCTCATTTACCTGTATGTCATATTCTGCTTGGGAAATTGTCTGGTATTTCTTCTTCAAATACTCTTTTTATGTCATTTGTGTTGACCCTGACTTTTTCATTGACACCTATCAATTTTACATTGCTTTTCTTTGCATTGTTTTGCCACTTTTGAATTGTTATTTCCTTAACCCCTGTTATTTTTTCCCCTTGTTATTTTTAAGAGATTTTTCCTTTCATGATTGATAGCTGCAATACTGTCTTCAAGGTCTGAAAGTCTATCTTCAGCATTGTAAGAGTGGTTTTTCTAGCTTTCAATGGAATTTTTAAATTCCTAGACATCTGTTTGAATCTGTTTCTTGCCTTCTATTTTTTCCTACATTGTTCATTCAAGAATTTCATCATTTTACTGTGCTCCTCTATTTTTTATCTATGGTTCTTCCAGATTTTCTGAGCAATTCCTTCATTATATTTGTTATTGCTTTTTTTTGAACCTGAGAGATTATTTCTGACCTGATTTCCTCCATTGCTTCATGGATTTGTTTCTTTACTTTTGTTGGTAACATTCCAGAAATTCCAGATGTGTCTTCCATTTTTCTCTATCTTGATGTTTTCTAGACTTGTTCTCAGTGGGCTGGAGGTCTGAGATTGCATTTGTTTCTGTGTCATCATTTTCTATTTCAAAAATTTCTTATTTTGTTTTCTGTGTTGATTCTTGTGAATTTTTCTAGTACATAGCTACAGCACTATATAGTGGACAGCTGTATAACTGGTATCAAGACCTGAAGGAAAAGTCTGTTCTTCAGGGATGTCTTCAGGGATGTAAAAGGTTGTTGGTTTGTGACTGTCCTAAGATTGTAGCTTCCTGATTAATTAAGATTGAGATGTTGCTGTCTGTTTGGCTCAGTCTCCAGTTCTTTTGGTGTTGGACTGTGGTGAGGTTATTATCTCAAAATTGTCCATATTGTTATAGAAGGAAGAACAAATGATTACAACAGATATGACATCCTAGCTAAAGTAATATAATTAGCAATAAGAATAGCATCAAGCACAGTGTAGAAACTGACAAAACGTAGTAATTATTAGTTTTGTTCTTTAAACCATAGAAGCAAAATCTATAGTTATATAACAAAACCAATAGTAGATTAGGTGCTTGTATACAAAGTGTTTCCCCTTGGTACAGTGGTTTTACCATGTGGTCAGAAATTAAAGGAATACAATGGATACAATAAAGATAACTGAAAAAGAAGTAGAAGCAAAGCTGGAAGATAAAGTATTTTCACACAAGCTTTGGAAAACTAGAGAAGAGAGCAGAAGAGAAAGAATGAGGGAATAAGAAAAGAACTATCTGAACTTGGTCTCTGGGTTTGGAGGGTGCAATTAGTTTTCTATGGTTGAAGTTGTCCTCAGCCATCTAGAAAAGAGAAAAAAGAAACAAGAAAAAAGGAAAAAAATGTTTCTTTAAAAAAGAAAAGGGGTAGCCCCACCCACCTGCTTCTTTTCTGTGTGTCTTTTTCCCCAAGTACATTGCCGATTCACCTAAATTACCACATGTTGGCTCCTACTGTTAATGTTGCTTCAGACTTTTCCACCATGATGGTGCTGCCTGTCTATCATGTGCACCTTAGTCTGGGTCCCACTGCATGGCTGGTCTTCCTCAAGTTGGCCTGGTTCTAACAATGTAAGAAGGGGGAGCTAGTCACCTGGATTCTTCTAGGCCAGTTTCCTGGTCCCTCCATGTAGAGGGGAGGAGCTTTCCTAGCAAGTTACTGTGTCTTCACCCAGAGGTTCTTATGTAGGTTTTACGTGCAACTTTGCTTGATTTTACTGTGTGCTTAGAGTTCAGAACACTGATGTGGGGAAAGAACATAAACTGGTTAGAAAATTGATCATATGCTTGAATTTTTTGTTTTTCTATCATTGAATAGGAGGAACTGAATTAAATTAAACATCAGTGTTATCCTCTGTAGAAAGAATATAACACTATACCTGGCTACACTGTCATGAAGACAAGGGGCAGTGCATTTTACACTTAATACTCTACCTTATACCTGGTAATATTTAGTATCATGAAGCATCCACAACTCTCTCACATTTATTTCTCCCCTTTAGGAATCCTTCACCCTTCCTATGTAGCCTGCTTAAAGCATCCAACTTGGTGCCCTGTCCTTATATGATGGTGACTTCCACAGAGATTCCATATTATATATTTAACCTAGCTGAATTACTGCCTGTTTTAGCTAAAGTTACCTTCATGATTTTAGGCCACTTTAGGATTTTGAAAAATACTTATCTGATTCCTACCACTAGCCTTTTATAATTTGTAATCTTAATTACTAGCATAATTTCTCTACAAGTGCAACAGTGGAAATCTCTGTAAATTCTTCAAAATTAAAAAAATGATATAAAGTTGAAGTGTTCAGAAATGACAAAATATATACAGTAGACACTTGGTAATTCAGTTACCTGCTATTCTTTCAGTAGGCATTTACTAAACTATTAATCTCTGCCAGATGTAGGGTATAAAAAGTAATTAAGTCTCTGTCCGGTTTTTCAAGGATTGTGTAATATAAAAAACAAAGATACAAAATTAAAAGCAATTCATTTACTCACCCACTAATTCATCCAGTTTTTAATGAGCAAACATGATGCAGCTACTGGGATTTTAGGTTCTAGTGATAAATGAACAAAAGTCATCCAAATTCCCAAGCTCAGGAGGTTTAGTTTCTACTAGGGGCCATTAGAGAAGGATATGCTTTCATGATAAAATAAACAAAGGGTGGTCTGGGAATTGAACTGAGGGCCACAAACTCCCACTTGGGGGTGGGTTTGTGGAAAGGCTATCTCAGGAGAAGATTGGAGAACTGATTCTTAGAGAACAAGGGTTAGCCAGGAAGCTAAGGGAACACCTGTGTCGTGAAGAATTTTATGTGTCAGCTTGGCTGGCCAGAGGGCATTCCTCACCAGTGCCTGGTTGGTGCCAGAGACATGCCCTTGAACTTCTAAAACTGTGAGCCAAGTAATGTACTTCCTTTATAAAATTATCCTGTCTGAAGTATTTCATAATAATAGCAGGAAAAACAGCAGCAACAACAACAACACAGGCACCCAAAACTGACTTTAGCTAAGACCCTATCTTTAATTTTTTTTTTTGGTACCAGGGATCGAGCTCACAACCTTGCGCTTGCCAGGCACGTATGCCGCTGAGCTAAACCCCTGGCCCAACCCTATTTTTTTTATTTGTAAATAGTGTTGTTTATAAACAAAATCCAGTGTAAATCTGAAACTCACTCAAATTTTTATTGCCAGGTGTCTCCACAAATCATATCCCTACACACAAGTGTACACACACAGTAGAACTAGGTGTTTTGAAGTTATGTTTTGTTGATTTATCAGCAGTATGTCTGACTTATAATAAACTATAAAATTCTAGATTTCATTTTTCCTTTTTTTTTGTATAAAATTACCCTTCAACTAGAGGAAGAACAGATTCAGATTCATATTGAATGTGTCTCATTTTCTAATCTGTTGCCCATAGAGCATTCCTATTTCTATAGAAACAATAGTTAATTTTTTCTTAAATTTCAAAGAGCATTCTCTTCATGTAAAGAAAACTGCATAATGGCAACATGTAGGAAAATAACATATAATTAGATCTTAAAAAAAAACAAATGTGTAGAATAAAGAACTTGATAGTGACATTATAAGTAGGACAAGCATAAAAGCTTTATAGAGATCAGAATTCTCACATGGGTGAAAGGCTTATTAATTTAAAATTAGTTACATGTATGTAGCTTATGAATATAAATGTTAAAAGCATAGTAAAATACATTGCTTGATTTTCTAAGATGTTCTGAATCCTTAAAGTAATTTTTTAATTCAATGTGATATCAAAATAGCAGTTAAGTAGAATTAAAAATCTATGATACTGTGTGAATGAATCCAAGATAAATGCTATATTTACATTTTGACAAGTTGTCACAGATATAATACAAAAATAGCACAGTCAGAATTTGAATATACTATAATTTAATTTCTTATCAGTGTGTACCTTTAAATTCTGGTTTATAATTATTCATCAAGTAAGATTTTAAAGAATTGCTTTATGATCCCATAAAAATTCTTGATATTTCAATTGAAAAAATGTCACAGCTAAAAAAGTTAATTTCAAATGACATCTTTTATCTGATTAAAAGCTCAGTTTGTTAAGGCAAGGAATAATCTATTTTTCGTTTTGAAATGAATACAGCTCATTGCATAAAGCTGAAAAAGTGATTCAAAACTTAATAATGATTACTATCATTTAAAACACAAACATCCAAATGTCCAAACATACTCTCCTTACGTTAAGAAAGATAGTTGACATGAGTAGACTTGTACAGTAGACTTGTACGTAGTTACCATTGTTACTAACTCAAGAATGTTGTGGGGGAATTCCAAGGTACAAAAAGAAACCGCAACATTCATCGGTTCCTAAACATGACACTGAAATGGATAAATGTGTGGTATGGACCAAAATCCATGAAAGAGTTTCTTCAGTGTTCTTCCAACATCCAAGATTACAGCAATCAGGTATTTCTGTTCTCAACTCAAGAAAACCTAAATACACATACCACCAGATGTCACTGTAAAGGACAGACTTGATGATAATTTCAAGTATAATGAGTTTTCAATTCTCTAGCCTATAAATACGAAATCTCCTTGTATTTCTAATATATTTTATGCTACCAATCAGGAGTATCTGTAATCCATGCTACGTATTCCTGACTCATGTATCATAATGGATTTGGTCAGATGTAAAAAGGACATTCTTACATAAGGAAGGTCAGTATCAGAATCACAGTTTGGAAATGGTGCTCTCCCACTGTTACTATGATAAGATGTCCTGCACTGACTAGAGAAGTTATGCGTGGGGGACTTCAGCACAGCAGCTCTAATGACCCATGTCAACTTGTACAATATGTCTCTCATTTGGAAGAAAGAAGTCATGGACCTGTGTCCTTGCAGGAACTGCTTAAGAATCTTTCTCTGAAACACGTGCAGTGGATACTTATGGAGGGAAGGCTATGTGCAGAAGGTCCTCAATTTATGATGGGCTTAGAGCCATCCTAAATTGAAAATACTGTGAGTCAGAATGCATGAAAAGCCACAACCTTTTGAAAATCCCATCAGGGCAACACAGTACATTGTAGAGCTTTGGCTTCTTGGCTGTTTCGCCTCTTGGCTCACAGTACTTCACAGTGTCATAAGCGTATCCCCACATACCAGCAGCCCAGGGAAGTATAAAATGCAAAGTACAATAACACCGGGCAAATTATCACTTTCACAACATCTTAAAGTCAAAAAGTTGTAAGCCAAAGTATTGTAAACTGGAAGCCATCTGTGTTGTTTTAATTTCACTGTTTAATAGGAAAATAATTTGTATAGTGTTTGTCATCATTTTTATCAGTATAATCCATGGAAACTCTGATTTTCTTCTGGGTTTGTTGGAAACCCAAATGGAGATTTTATGTTACTTAATCAGTTTAAACTACCTGACACCTTTTTGTTCTTAAAAACTTATTTTTCTTTAGTCCCGTAGGCCACCTTTGCTCCTGGTTTCTCTCTTGTTTTTCTTGCAAGTTTTTCTGAGTCTCTTTTGCAGAGAGTTCTGAAAAGATGAATTGCTTCCTGCTCCCCTTTGCCTCCCCTCCCCATATCTCCTTTCCCTTTCCAGTCTTTTTCTCCAGTCATCTCCTTTTCTTTATTTCATTTGTTTCTGTTCTAACACAGTTTCTTTGGCAATCTCACCCAGTCCTGTCCAGTCCAGTCTAGGTCTTTCTACTGATATCTACACTTCTGGGTCTTTCTAATCACTGAGAATTGTTGTGAATATATTTCTTTAATAATCCCACGGTTATTGAGTGTTTTTTTCATCCTAGGTATTGTGCTGTTAAGACAGAAAATCTTGGACATCTTGTACTCCTCATGCCTAAAAGAGAACATGCTGTTTGTCTCCCATTTGCCCTCAAACCTGCTCCATAGTGAAGAGGTCACCTTCTTGAAGTAGCTATAGTGGATTGAATCATAGCCCCACAAAGAGGTATCATTTGGAACAAGTGAATCTATGATGCTTGGAAAAAAGGATCCTTGTAACTGTAATTAAATTAAAAATTTCAAGATAATATTTCTTGGATTAGATTAGGCTTAAAATAGAATGACACATGTTCTTACAGGAGACAGAAGAGAAGGAGACAGAGACAAAGACAGTCTTATGAAGACAAACGCAGAGACTGAAATTTCATGGCTACAAACCAAAGATTGTCTGGAGCCATCGAAGAGTTGAGAAAGAATGTGCCCATAGATCTCTCGAGGCTGGGGTGGGGGTGGTGTCTAGCTTTCAGATTATGACAGAGCAACTTTTTGCTGTTTTAACCCACTAAATTTACAGTACTTTTCTACAGCAGTCCTAGGAAACCAGTCCAGTATCCCTTTTCAGTTTTCCTTTGGCGTGAGGGCCCTGAGTCAGTGCTTAAGCCTATTCATAAATGTGTGTCATCCCACTTCCATTTTAGATTACCATTTCTTGAGAGTAGGATCCTGAATTTCATTTCCATGGCTGATATTTAACTCTTTGCGCACAGCAGCCATGCGTAAAGAGATAGGTTCTTTTTGTTGTTTTTTGTATATTTGTTTGATCTAATGGTTACAGAGCTAGCATAAATCTCTGCATAAAAGATAATTCAAGTCATTTAAATTATTTTGGCAAGATTGTCTTGTTCAATACTTCTTTCAATTCATGTGACTTTTAAAAACACCTATTTATATATTAAAATACAGCTGCTTTATCATTCATTTGTGAGGGAAAATGATAACAAAGGAGCTCATAGAACTATTAGTATAAGGTAAGGAGACTGCAGCATTTCCTAAAGACACACTCCGTAAATACATTGTTCATAATTGCACATGTTTTGTTTAGAAGACAAAAAGCTCTGCTTGGTTAATCTCCCTTTTTTATCTTAGATCTACAGCTGGCAGCCGCTGCATAGCCTGGCACTCATTCACGCACTCCCTAATTAACCCTGTTTGTGGAGGGTCAGTGCATTTATGACACAACCAGAACAGCAACAGAAGGAGACACAGATACACTTAATGGTATTAGTTATTTGCATATAAAATGGTCAAATGGTCTAATTAAAAGGGTTGCTATGTATTTGAACAAATGAGTATAAAGCAGCTTAAAAAGTGTAATCCACTTCCATCTCAAATTTTATTGAAAGACAGATGGATGGAAGATAATAAGCATAATTCATAACTAACAATGCACAGTGCTTATTTTTTGCACAATGAAAACAGTTTTACATTTAATATCCTCCCAGGAGAGTTGTTTTCCCCTTCCACAACGATAAAGTAGCATGTGACTTTGCCAGCTAATGTCACACTCTTCAGTGGTGGACGTGCTGGGCAAAGTGTTCATATTTGCAGTTATAAGATGAGTAAGTCTTGAAAAAAATTTAAAAACAATTTTTTTTATTGGTACCAGGGATTGAACTCGACTGTGCGCTTGCAAGGCAGGTGCTTATGCTGCTGAGCTAAATCCCCAGCCCAAGTTTTGAAAATTTAAAACAAGTAATCTGTGGTGACTGGATATGTGCCATACCATATCTATGAAATTTGCTGACAAGAGATCTTGACTATTCTCAAAAAACACACATACATACATATAACTATGAGAGGTAATGGGTGCATTAGACAAATTGAGTCAAACATATCTTAATTTATATGTCAATTATGTGCTCTGAACATGTACAATCTTTGTCAATTATATTTTTAAAAAATTTCAAAATAACAAATTAGTAATGGCTGAAGCTGATGAGGAAGCTGGAGCTTATGAGGTGGGTGTGTGGGGAACAGATTTGCTATAGGCCATAATTCATGGAGGTCAAGAGCAAAGCAAAGAATATTTATAAAATTTAAAGCCTAAAAAGTCTCCCAGGGCTTCTGTAACAATTAAGCCAATGCTGGTTGGCTTGTAACAGAAATGTATTCCATCATGGTTCAGGAAGTCATAAGTTGATTTGTCTACAGGGCTGGCTCCTTCTGGGGGCTCTGGGAAGAAACTTGCTTCTCTTCCGGTAGACACAGTGACCAGCGACCCTTGCTGTCCCTTGGCTGTGGTCACACAACTTCTGTTTCTACATCCATCTTTACATGGCCTTCTTTTCTGAATGGCTGTCTACATAACTTTCGTATTAGAATAATGGTCATTCAGTTTAGGATTTAGAGTCAGCCCTAACTAAGTATGACTGCATCTTAACTAGTACATCTGTGAATATCTCATCTCCAAATAAGGTCACATGCTAAGGTTCCATGTGCACCTGATTTTAGGGGAAGCAATTCAGCCTACTACAACTCCTCAAACCCTGAAATTCTCAAACTTCATGTTGTAACTCATAAGAGAAATTCTCCTCAGGCACAGCAGTTCAGGGATAAATTCTTAATTTGTCATATGCCCAGAGCCATAGTATCTCATTACATCATTTTTTTTCTTGAATTAAAGCAATAAATTTGGGACAGTCTTCAAGGACAGCATAAATTTTTTTGTGTGTGCAGTCCCAAATGGGTAATTAACATATAATCGTCCTGGTAACTACCACAGTCCTTAAATCAGTGGTCCTTTAGCTTCAGAGTGTGCTTCACAATCATCTGGAGACTTGTTAAAATTCAGATTTGCTGGGCCCCACCCACAGAGTTACACATTTGTGTTTCTAACAAGCCTCCAGTGATGCTAATGCTGATGCTGATTCTTTGGGGACCACACCCCGAGAAGGACTGCACTGAGTGATCATCAGGAAGGTCTCTCCCTTAGTTTTCAAGCTCCTCTTTTCTACAGTTATTTTTAAAGGCAAAGTGAAGCAAAATGAATGCAGGAAAGAAGGGAGATGCCTCTTCCGGTGGCAAAATGTATCTATTATTAACTTCTAGCTGATGAATAAGTCTAAGAATAGAATGAAGTGAAATGATCATACCAACCTCTTGCTAGTACAGAGTTTCTGCAGAAATAAAAGTTGTATTAGGAAAGCAGGGGAAGTTTTTGCAAGATCAGAGTTACTGCAAAATTATAACTCATATTTGGAGAGCAAGGGAAATTTATCTTCATACTTTCTGAATGTAGTTTAGTGTCTCTAAATTTTGGTGGATTTTAGCCAACTGGGGTAGAGAGTAAGATACAGTGAAGCCATAGACATGGTTTTTTTCTTTTACTACTTTAGGGATATGTGTGTACATATCTGAATTTTTTAGCTTTTAGCAAAATTGATTGCTGTTTTAGTAGTTTTTATTTTAAAGGACAGTTATTGAATAAAGAAATGTCTTTCAGCAATGAAGTGATAATTGATGGCTCAACTTGTTTCATGGAAAAAATCATACATCTTTACCATAGGCTATCGCATATGGGGGGAAAAAGGAAGTGATTTTAACACATTTAAATAAATGCAATAGGGCCAGGGATTTAGCTCAGCAGTATAAGTGCCTGCCTGGCAAGCTCACTGTCCTGAGTTCAATCCCTGGTACCAAACAAATAAATAAATGCAATAAAGATAATTTGAAGAGTTGAAGAAAAAATTCTGTAACCATTTAACTGGATTAAAATTTATATTTTCTGCAATTGAATAGTTGTGATATACCATTCTCAATTTTCTTCTGTATAAAATAGGTAGATATTAGTGTCAAAAAGAAACTTATTACTAAATCAATAATAATGATTTAATGATGTAGTGGCAATAAAATTGTCACTAAAAGCAGTATTATGCCAAGATGTTGCTGTTAGCACCCATTTATAACTTTCTCTAACATAATAAACATGTACAGGAAAATTTTAATATTTTGGTCAGATTTGAAATACAGTGTCAATGGATTATTTCTTAGAGAGATAAATCATTAATTTTAAAAAATATTAAAGCAATATTTGAATTTGGATTTCACTAGTACTGCAAAAAAGGCCACGCTCATTTTTAGACTAAACTGTGAAGTTGGGAAGGCAGCAAAAATCAAATCTCTAACAGAAGATAAAATAAGTTTTTTTGCCAGGACCTCAGCATTCTAATGAGTATTAATCTTTCACCCTAGGATGTTTTAAATTCTACATAAATATATCCATAGAAAGCTGTCTCGTATTTAGAAGTTCTGTAAAGTTCTTAAAGATCCAATGATAGCATTTCAAATTTATGTCAATGTCTTTTTAAGGATGTTAGAAAAATAGTGTATTTTTAGGGAAATCTATTTCTATTTTTTAGGGACCATTTCATCTTTGAAAGCTAAATCTGTTATTAGTCTAGCCATGTTAGCTGTAGTATACTACTACATCTTGAAACAATTAGAACTTTGTCTTCCTTCCTAGGAAAACTATCATCTTCATTATCAAATGACACATCAATTTAACTATCAAATTTATTGTGCAGATTATAACTAGCATTCAATTCAAATATATAAAAAATGAAAATAGAACTTAATGTTAAACCAAATAATTTTAGATTCTGATGACTCATATCAAAGTTTAATGAAAAAAATGTCACCAAGAAATTTTATTTGAATTATAAGTTGTTGTAGATTCTTGATGACTAGTCATGAAAAGTAAGATGTACAATCTGGATATTCAGAGATATCAAGACTCATCCATATGAATATCAAAGTAGTTGAGTAAAATATATGTGGCTTATTTAAGTTATTTATGAAAACATCCATAGTGCCTTTATTTTAAAAGCAAGTTTAAGCAGTAGATTCTTTCATGACCTTAGAATTCATTACATATTTCTCACTATTATACTTAATAATATAATTAATTTGAGATTCTTATTAAATTGTTTAACAGATATTTAGAGTCCCCAGTCATGTTCCTGAAAATGTGCCCAAGCAGTTTTCCATCTCCTAAAGATGTATCTAAAACAAAAAAATCAACAAAGTGATGTGAGACTTTAACACAGGTCCACAGAGTACTAAGGCTCAAGGAGGCTGATTGGGGAAGGATTATAGTTAGCCTCATTTCAGAAAGAGAGATAGAAGGCAAGAAGTGATCTGTGGGAAAGGAGGCATTCCTAATGGAGGGAACAGGCTACATACAGCAAGCAGTACCAGTATCAAAGAGCAATATGGAACTCAAGAATCCCCAGTGATTTATTAAGGTATGTTTGAGTTTGCAATTACAGTTATTATTAAACTTGAAGTAGTATTTTTCAAACACTGCGTATTTATGTTTTATTGTACATATTTTGTGGAACAGCATGGGGAAGGACAGAGAAGGATGTAATATTGATCCTATTAGATAGGGAAGAAATGGGTTGAGAAGGAGGAAAACCATATAGTCCAGCTCTGACACCACCATGTTCGCTAAAGATCTCTAGAAAGTGGCATACTCCAGTTCTGATTTCAGCAGTTACTACAGTAAGTAAAACCAAGGATGGAAACCTTATTTGAAGTCTCAGACAGACATAGTCAGCACTGTATTGAAATGTCTTCATTATATGACCCTGGGTGAATGAATGAAGTTGAGAACAATAGGTGTTGTTACCTTTTAAATTTCATGTGTAGAATAGTAGCTTATTCTCTTCAGAGGATTAGACACCACATTTAGCTCTTATTTTTTATTTACACAATGAAAATGTAGCACATATAGGCACTAACTGCAGTTTTCAGATTTCAATTACAAACTAAAAGATTGCATATACTTAAATGCCCATTTGGTATTTTTAGAATAATTTAATTCACTATTCATTTTATTCACTTATCCATAGAACTTGATTCATTTGCTTACTGTGGTGATATTACAACTTAAAAAAGCAATTAAACAGCTATGAATTTGGAATTTTAAATACCTTTGAAATAATTAATTTCCTTTTTAGAATTATTTCTAATTACTTTTTTTTTACAGTATGCCCTAATTATCTTTACTTTCTGTCTTCCTAGAGTCAACTAGGAAAATCAGGCTTTTATAGATGGCACATATATATTTTTCTTAATATAAACAAAACATCCATTTTGAATTAAATCTCACCCTACAGCTTAGCTTTCCTGGTGACACTGCTGGCATATTCCATTGTAGTCTGTCAACTATCTCCATCCATATTCTTATTCCCGCTACCCTAACTTCACCTTATGTTTTGGCGTTGGTTCCTTCCTAAGCTCCAGTCACATCAGTCTCTTTGCTGGTCTTCAATAATGGCACATGTGCTTCAGTCTCAGGGCCTATATCCCTACGATTCTCTGTGCTTCCTCTAGAAATCTGCATGATGTGGACTTCCACTGGGTTTATGTCCCTGCTCAACCATTACCTTATAGCAAAGAGATATTTCTAACCACTGTTATAATGATGTCTCTTTTTCATTCCTGGCCAGCACTAGTCACTACCTCTTTCCTTATCTTGTTTTACTTTTTTACAATCATCATATGACATAGCATGTAGGTATCTTGTATTTGTTCTCTGGCTAGTAGAATGTAAGCTCTGTGAGAGTAGAAGTTGTGCCTTCTTCACAGCTGTATCCCTAACAATAGCGCCTAACAGTACAACAGACACCTGACTTAAGCTCAAACTAGCAACTGTGCCTATGACAATACAGGGGTCTACACCTTAGGGATGTTTGAGGGAATTCATTTAGTAAGATAATAATACTAGATCAGATGGCTAGGGGAGGGCATAATAAAGAGAGGACACTTAAACCAAAGGCAGAGACAGAGCCAAGCAATTAGTAGCATTAATGTCAAATGGTTGAGACACAAAGGACACAGAGAGATTGCCAGTGGGAAGGAGTTATTGTGCATTCAATGATATAAAGGCCAACTGAAAGGAAGGAGAGTCACTGCCACAGGATAAATGTTGCGGAGAGAGGTCAAGATCATATTATTTGGGTCTTAAGGATCACTGAGATGGTGTGTGTGTGTGTGTGTGTGTGTGTGTATGTGTGTGTGTGTGTAAGGCCAGGGAAAGACAGAAAGGTTTTAAACTTGAGACAATGGAACAATGTGGCCTGTTTTTAAATGGAGTTCTGGATTTTCAGATCCAAATCAGATATAAGTTCAACATTTTTTTCCATGCTTCCTGTTAAGTTCAGCTCAAAATCCTAGACACATCTCTATTTATACCTACATCTATAGGCATATCTATATCATATATCATCTATATAATTCCTATATATCTACAACTATATCATCTATGTCTATGTCTATATCTGTATCTATCCCCATCCTTATCTCTCTATATACTCTGTCTCTCTTTCTCTCTCATCTGTATCTCTCTATCTCTCCATAAGAAGATGGAAAGCTGCAGAAATGAAGACCTCAGGGCCTGAGGAACAATCCAGGAATAGGTTTCCATTTTTGCCACACACATTTCCATTGGTCACCGGGGAAACCAATAATCTGAGAACTCCAGCAAGCATCTACAAAACAATCTCCCATAAGAAGTGTAATAGGTAATCTGCTGTTGAATGGAATGCATTGATTAGTGGTAACACTGGTAGAAAAAGTACTGTGAGCATTCAGTTAAGAGTGTCAATGACTTGAATTTAATTGGGGCTGTGGATATGGCTGTAGAGAAGGGACCACTCAGAGAATAGAGCTTGCACGTAGAACTGCTTGATAACTATGTCTCCATATAGATGGCAAGTATGGAAAAGGCCTCATATTAATGACTCACAAACTGTGTTTGAGTGAAAAGTTAGCAATCTCTGAAATACGATAGGAGAGCTGAGAAAGAATTCTTTTGCCTTGAGGGCAGACAGGACAGATTCATCAAGAGAGTATGAATGGGGTATAAGCTAGTCAGAGTGATGATAAAAATAAGAGCAGTCTGGGATGGCTTATATTTCATAGCAAAATAAATAAAAGATTTCTTGCAGTCTGGATTAGAAGCTGTTGGAGTTAATAGAGGTTCTAGTTAATATAGGACTAGTAGAAGTGTCCAAAGAGAGGTTCTATGGGAAAATACAGAATTTTAGCAAAGCTATCAAAGAAAGCTGTACAATTAACTGAAAATCTATAGAACTAAATCAGGAGAATGTAAGGACAAACAAAATACAGTAAGAATTTTCTTGTGTAAAAGATTGCATGTAATTTTGATTGGATATAACATATTCAAGACTACACTGGCTTCAAGGTCTTGGAAGTAATGAAAGAAAGCTTGAAAATAATGGAATGAACAAAGAATTGAAATGACTTGATGTTTTACTTCAGTCTAGATAAAGACAATGAAACTAGCTAATTTTCTTATTCCTTCAACTGATTTGTTTTTTATGCTAATGTATGATCACCAAATGGAAGTCCTTAGAATTAAAAGATACCTAAAAATGTAATGAGACAATTATGGAAACTGTGTTGTGGTGGTGTGTATGGTTTTTTGTTTTTTGTTTTTACCATGTGTCAGCATTTAATGAGCCCCCTTGTCCTGTGGCTTCAAGCCCTTAATCTCCTCAGCTCTTCTGCTGAAGAATCTGGCCTTCACAATGACAAGCACTTTGTAGCAGCCCGATTGCACTACGTCAATGATGGGAGCTGCTCCAGCCTTGTTTTGGCAGCATTTACTCGAGTCTGCTCACTGACCAGTGTCCACAGTTTATCAAGGTTGACAGTTGGGCAGAAGCTCTGGTTTCTCTTTAAGTGGTAAGGCCTCATGCCAACCTTCCCGAAGTAACCTGGGTGATATTTGTCCAAGTTGATCCTGTGGTGACGCACACTTGCTGCATTACCCCGGCTTCCAGGTGCTTCCGGTGCTGCGATGCTGCCATAGCCATGGCTCACATGGCACTGAAGCTTCTGAGTCTTCCTTAGGCTGGATGGTATGTCAGCGGCCGAGACGAAAGAGGGGACACTGCTTTAAAACGTGCATTCAGCTGTTCTCCATTCTGACGTCGGAGATAGTAAATTGAGATCTGATTTGCGATAATCTAACATCTGTCATTACTTCTTTGAGTGAGTGACAAGTATGTAACTTGGTATTCTGTGTGGGTCCCCTGGCCATAAAACAATAAAGCAGCTAACAAGCACATACAAACCCTAACTGACACAGCAGCACTCTGCTCAAAAGGACTTCTGAGAAAACCCCACCCGCACACTTCCTGCATATGCAATCTTTGCAGTTTATAATATGATAGTTTCATTTTTGTAACTTCAGACAATTAGCTTAATTAAACTAAGACTGCATCCTAGGAAAACAGCAAAAGGACAAGATCACCATTAGGCACTTTCTAGATTTTGTTACCAATATTCATAGAGAACATTGTGACTTTTTTTTTTTTTTTTTGGTACTGGGGTTCAAACTCATGATTTCATGCTTGCCAGGCAGGCGCTTATGTCATTGAGCTAAATCCCCGGCCCAACATTTTGACTTTTTAAGGCATAAAATGTGCTGCGAACCGTTTCTTTAATGAAGTAGCAAAAGTGCCAAAGATAACCTTTGAAATCAAATAATAGTTACTCATATTCCCTTTTTTTCAATGACCAAAGGTCATCATGATAAACTCCTTTACTTTATTTATAACTTTAAGTTATCTGGCAAATACATGAATCACCAGATCAGTTTCAAAGTTGCCCTTTGGGAGATGCCTTTCAGGACTAACTGCTGAGGTACTGTCCTCACTATCATTAGTAATAAGAGCCAGGACTTGTGATATGTAGATGATAAAGGGTCTTATCTAATCTGGCTCAAAAATAACTGTCAGAAAAGTAAAGGAGAAAAAAATAGCAAAAGAGTAAGTAAATACATTTAGAGCTTGTGATTGTGAAGATAAGAAAACTAAAATGAAAATCTTTTTTCAGGACCAAGTTGGGCTTGAATTTTAAGTAGAACATAAGTACGACAAAGCAACATGATCAAGACGTTCCCAGGTTTAACCAGGTTGAAAAGAGAGTAGAAAAGTATGACAGTTATGGAGGGATCCTGATCTTAAGGGCTTTGTGAATCAGACTAATGTTTTTAAAATATTATCCTGTAAACTCTGGAGAATCTTTGGGTAGTCCGATTTAAACAAGATAAATATGTAAGAGTTATGTTTTTGAGAATTCCCTATGCTCTAGTGTGGAAAGACCGTAGGTAGGCAGGGAACAAGTTAGGCGGTAACACTGACGTGGCTCTGGTGAACATACTGCCTGTAGAAACGGAGAAAGGAAGAGGCCAGGAGATCACCAGGAGGCAGGCGTGGCGGGCAGGAGAGGGAGGAGCTCTAGATAGTGTTTGTAGCTTGGGAAACACTTTATAAAAGGTAAGGAATAAAGTGAGAATTAGAGGAAGAAATTTGTGAAAGTGGGAAATAAGGAAAAGAAATACCACAGTGTGAGAAGTGCTAGAAGAATCATTATTAATATCGTCATCAGGATCACACTGAACACTTGAAAATTAAGTTCAAACATAAAAATCTAAATGGATTAGAGCACTTTCAAATTTTGTGTCTCTTTAAAATCCAAGGGTATTCTTTCCTCCAAGGCAAAACATTTTTGATTGTTCAGACATTAGAAAAATCAAAGGGACAATTATGATACAATTATGCAGTTTTCCTATGTTAACTTAACTCTGTTGAGGTCTTAAAGTATTTTGTTGAGGACAGGAGAAGGTTAGTAAAAGCTTCCAAAGACCCAAGCAGTAAAGACAAGTATTTAGTAGTTTTGACTCCCATCATGGGGTGCTGAGGAGATTCCTCACAGCCCATGCTATAGTTTGGATACAGAGTGGTCTTCAGAGTCCAGATCCTCAGAGAAGCTCCTGTCTTGCCACTTTCTCATCACTAGAACAAAATATGCAATACTCACAACTTACGTGAAGAGTGTTTATTTTGTCTCACAGTTTCAATCCATGGTGAGCAGACTCTAAAGTAGAAACAGGATAGCAGAGAGGCGTGGTGGAGTAAAAGGGGCTCAACTCTTGAAAGTCAGGGAGTAGACAGAGTAGGGGAAAGCTGGGAACAAGAATACAGTCTCCCAGGTCACACAGTGGCCCATCAACAGCGAAGTTCCACCTTCTAACAGCACATTCAGCTTCTAAATGCATCAATAAGTGAATTCATGGACAGAACCTCCATGGTCTAATCACTTCCAATCCACATGACATTCTGAAGTCTCAGAGGCCCTCAGGCCAACTGACCATGCACTGAAAATGTGAGCAAAATCTTCTCTTTTTCTAAGTTGAGAATATCAGGTATTTTGTTATAGTAATGAAAAGCTAACAGAGCCTGGCTGGAATCTGGGTGTCAGGGAAGAGATGTACAGAGATATGATCAAGTGATAACTGTTTCTTTAAACTTCTTAAGTCAAAGTACATGGATTGATTTCCTTTTAATGACTTAATATCTTTTCAATACTGTTTACTGAAAGAAATGCCTCAATTATGAAATGCTATATTTAATGCCAATTATCACAAAAACCTTTTCAAGTTATATTGTTTCTGTTTAGAAATAGTGAAAATATGTAAGCCTGAAAGAGATAAAGCTCTTCTTTAGATTTATATGCATGACTATTATGGTTCATATACTATGTCAATTTGAGAAGTCTAGAAGCTTAACTAAGTGACTTATCAGTTCTACATCCTAGGTCATATAAGACATTCCCCAAACAGCTCTACGGTGTAGCCCACTGTGTTAACTTGAGAAGGTTAGAAGTGTAACTAAGTGAATTAGCAGAGGTCCAGGTTCCCCACTTTGTAAACATCCTGAGCCTATGCCAGAAGGCATGCACATGGTGTGAGCGCTACATCCAACCGAGCATAGGGAGCCTGCATAAAACATAAAGGCGGAAAAGAGGTTTGTGCCCGCCCCTTTCTGTGCTTGTTGCTTTTGCTGTCATCTGCAGCCATGAACAACTGCCCCTGAGCCATGCCTTGGAGCCAGCCGATTATGGACTAAAACCTCTACAAACTGTGAGCTACATAAACCTTTCCTTTTTTAACTTTGAGTGTTGGGTATTTTGTCTCATAAATGAGAGAAAGAAAAGGAAACAACTCCGGTTCCCTCCAGAAATGTCTGGAGGACACTTTAATCTGTGTGAATCACAGGAGTATGGGGGTTCTTTAAGGCAAGTCTAGAGCATAGAGGGGTAGCTCTGTTTCTGCAGTCGGGGTAGGCCATTATTTTTCACTAACATGCACAGTCATAACTTTTATAGTAGAGAAGCTCATATAAGGCACTGTCATATAAAAAAGAAGCACCTTCACAAAGTGCATCGAACTGGAGGTGATCATTCCTTACAGGAGGAATAACTACTAAATTGTACCCCCAAGATAAATCTCTTAGGCCTCAAGAACCAGAAGGTAAAATATTTCCCCAGATTTCAAAAATATTAATTCTTCAATTATAAAATTTAGCTATGTTTATATGATACTGTTAATCTTTCATTTCAAATGATTTGATTTCTTTCAAATTTTTCTCAAAAGCCATTAAGAAAAGTATTGGCTGAGCTGGTGCTAGGTTAGTTGCTGTGATTATAATTTAGCTGATCTATTTAGACATTCTGCATATAGGATATATTAAAACTCATTAATAAAGCTACGATGTAATACCCCATAGCTTTTTCTAATAATCAATTCTAACTTTTATAATTTAAACTCAATATTACTGTATTTTTAGTAGTAATTTTCAAAGGTTGAATTTGTGCTCATACTGTGCAAACACAGAACAGAAGTTTATGTAAATAGGAATGTTTAAGAAAAGTAAAGACAACTCACTCAAGAAAAACAATAAAGTACATTCCTAAAGCTTAATACAGTTTAACAACAATATTGGATGTCTTTTATAAACTCATCCAGGAGAAAGACAGCGTATAATTTTCATTGGGTTAGGCCTACTCACACAAGCCATTGCACAGAGTAATTCTTGCCCTGTCTGACTTCTCCCAAAATGTCTCACAATGACATATAAAATAGAGTAATTCCTTGGCTGGTTACAGTTCAGAGCAAAATCCATAGATCAATTTGTGCTTCTTACAGCTCACTTTTGATGGCCATAGAATAGAGGGTGAAGAGGAACAAAGATATGATGACAGGTTGACTGAGGCTCCCTACCACAGATAGAAATTTAATAAATACTAATTGTCATAATTTTAAAGTGGGTTTTCTGTGCTTTTAAACTATGGTTATATTTTTCTTTTATTGGTAAGCAAGAGGACTTTAGGATCAAATGTACAAAAGTCAGAACATAATTTCACTCCTAGAATTACTATAAAACCCTCCAAGTTGGGTGTAGTGGCTCACATTTGTAGTCCCAACTAATTGGGCGATAGAGACAGGAGGACGCCAGCTTGGATAACTTAGGGAGACTCTCTCTCAAAAACAGAAAAGGAAAAAGAAAAGAAGAGAAAAGGAAAGAGAAAAAAGAAAAGAGAAGAAAAAGAAAAGATAAGAAAAAAAGAACTGGGGATGTACCTCAGTGGTAGGCTGGGAATGTAGTGTGTTTGCCTAGCATTCATGAGGCCATGAGGTCTTGGGTTAAAAAAAATCTCCAGTCTTTGTGAAATTTGGTAGTATCTGCAATAAATCACCAGCATATAGAAAACTATGTTATAATTAGTCCCTGTATATTTGAGATAATGTCATAGTAACAAACTTGTAATCATGAAAATTACAACAAAATAAGGTCATATAATTACAGAGTAGTTTCCCTGCCCCTATGGTCCTTGATCAAATGGCACATAATTTAGCCACAAAATGTGACTTAACTTTCTTTAAAGATTTGGTTGAAGACTTGATATTTGGACAGCAATGAATGCATTGATTATGTTTTGGGTTTTGAATATTCTTGGGAAACTGAGTGTATGTGACTAATTTGTCCTTCACATATTTATCATCATAGAGTTAGTAAAGTCAGAAATCGGACATGATCTAGTATTCGTTTGGTGATCCCAATTCTTGAGACATTTTTCTTCCTCTATTAATGAAGAATGATTAATTCAGAGTTACAAAACAATAAAAATTAACTGATAATGCTTGTTGAACTTGAGGTAGGCAAATTTTAATTTTTGTCTAGTAGAACATGAGATGGATAACTATAGACCTGCTTAGAATATACCAGAAGGGGCTGGGGATTTAGCTCAGTGGCATAAGCGCCTGCCTTGCAAGCGTGCGGTCATGAATTCGATCCCCGGTACCAAAAAAAAAAAAAAAAAAAAAAAGAATATACCAGAAGGTGAAAAATGTTGGCTATTCCCTGATTTCCTTAAACAGAGTGTTTTAGGATGCTACTTATAGTATCACTAAAGCTGAATGTTGAGTGGAATAAGCCATGCACAACTTGGAATGCATATGGTTAGTATTGGGCTAATTGGGCTGAGTTTATATGGCACATTTCCATGTAAATTAGCTAGCATCACAGATCCATAATTGCAGAATGAACCAAGTCTTCATTTATTGTAAACTGAATTTATGCCTTCGCTTGGACAGATTCCAGAGAGAGTTTGACAGAATAAGAAATATTTCCACTGATAAAGGAAGGGGAAACCCATATTTTACTTATTGCGAGTTAGTAAAATCATTTGGAAAGCATTTGGACATCTTCTAAGCTCTTTTGACCAATTTACAGGAAATCTGTAGTTTAAAAATTTTTCCCACAACATGTGCTACAGAGCTGAGCACCCTGTAGATCCTTAATTAATGATCCCTGAATAAATGCACTGCATACTGTGCTTGGAGAAAGCTATGCACTCGTGGGACCTGGTGGCATGCTGAGAAACTGTTGACACAGAAGAAACTGACCCCATGAACTATTAACCTTATTCTGCAACCTGCTACAGGAAAGCAATTAAATTATTTTCTCTGTCTTACTATAAGAAAGAAAAATGGCCACTGAATTGAAAAAATTGTACTAATCTTTGCCCGTTGCCACTTATAGTAAAAAATTTTTAAATACTTATCAAGTTAAATACATGTAGTTTCATTTAATTCATGAAATCTTGGAGTTGGGCAGAAGATCCAGTTGAAGGTAATAGCAAGCCCTAGAATTCAAAGGTGCATCTTTGACATTTTCTTACATGTTTCTTAAAGGAGGAGAATAGAATAAAAGCAACTACTGGCAATTTTAATGCTATGCATGCTGCTGTGAAAATAAACTGTTAAATCTATTTATTAAGTTACACGTTCTACATTTAATAATTAACTAATACTTCTTTGATCTTATTGTTAACTTGTATAGCACCAGGTCGAATTAATCACACATGAGGAAATAAGTAACAGAAACATAACTGAGACATTTAACAAAGTTCAGCAACTTCAGTCAAGTGGATATCATAGTAGAAATGCAAGTTTGAGTTGACAGTAAATACCTGTCCTCCACTGCAGTAATATACGTGCCTCTTCCCTTCTGCTCCAAAGCAACCTAAAACCAATTGGGACATCCAGGGCCACTGTCCAATGGCTAGCTAGACTGCATCCATCTCAGGTCACCAGCACCATCTCTGCTGTCAGTCAGATCCTTTGTTCTGTCTGGCTTCATTTTATGGATTTAGATTCCTTTTTCATTAGCTCTCACTAAGTTCTCTCCTGCCAGGACTTCTCCATTCCCTTCCTATGATAGGATGTTGCACCTGTCCTTCCAATGATCACTTCGTAGTGAATCTTGCTGGACCAAGACAACCTTTTTGAAATACACCTGGTACCTGCCAGAATCATAGTATTCAGCCACACCATGGTTTCCTAAGGTCGCACCTGTAAGTTTGGGTAACCCAGCCAGTACCCACTACTTAGACTATTCCAAAGGCTCTTTTAGACATGAGTATTTATTATTTAGTCATTTTCACCCATTTATAAATCTCTAGGCTTCCTTGAAACTTCTGATCCAGTACTTTTTATTTCTAGAGGAGTCAGAGAAATAGGTATGGCCAAACACCTGTTAGAAAGTGCTTCCTCTGGAATGCATAAGAAGACATCTAAAATTTCACTCACTAAATTTTTACTGTTATGAAGAATGGCTGTTTTGAAAAGATAATTTTTCAAATAAAGCACAAATGTCAAAATACTTATATGTATATAATACATTTTAATTATACACCCTCTAACCTAAAATCTGACATATCAGCTAAACTTCTGAGCTTTTTAGAAAATGTTCACAATTACATAAAAAGCCCCACTGAGACTATGCATCTTCAGTTTCATCCCTAGTTCTGTGCCAAGATCAAAGGGAAGGTCCCGGTCAGGATTTCATTGGCTTTCTTTAGCATCGTGTTGTATCCTGTATCAAAAGATGGTGCCTTTTGAAATGGGATTCTTTTATTGCTACTCAATTATGCCAGTAAACTGCAGCTGAGAGTACATTTCTATCATTAAAAAATTATTATATCTAATCCTATAGTAAAGACAGGTAACATATAGCTTTGTGGTATGACGCACTATCAATTTTAGATTAAGACAAACTGGAATGTAGCATGCCTTGCACTAAAGGCCTCAGTCCTGTCTACTTCTCTTGAACTTTGTGTCTATCAATGATGCTGCTCCTGATGTTTTCAATGTGCTTAGTGGCTGACAATACTAATCTGTGCAACTTCCTTACTAAGGAACTTATTTACCCTTTGCACAATTATTATTGTCCTGTACTCACACACAATAACTGGTTTTTTATGTGAGAGAATCTATTGCTGTCACACCTGTCACTCTTTGCAGTTACCTCTTAAAGTTGACATCTGCCTGAGATTTCATGCAAAAAGATCCTCTTTCCTTCACACTCTGCCATCCTGATTGCTTTATATTAGGCTAATTTTTCTCATTTTTATAGTTTCCCAGATGTCTATTGATCCTGCTACCAGAGTGAATAACATTTTTAGTTAATCAAGTGTTAAATTCAAAGTGTTTCTTTATGTATGTGTATACACACATGCATTATTTGTGCTATTAGTTACAGTTTCTAAGTCCAATGAACGAAGATTATGATTGAATTAACAAATGGTTATTTAGGACTTCCCGTGTTTCTGTGCTTCCTCTATTTTACTGTGGCATACAGGTAGCCACAGCAATGGGCAACGGACAGCTTTTTGGGTCTCAGTTGGATGATTTTGCCACACTAGTTAACATCCGTAAAAACTGTAATACACGTAGCTGGAATCGGTAAGGCTGGGAAAGCGCCTTTATGGGTAGTTTTTAGACAAGAACAAACACGATGTGCTAACAATGCAGGATGAATTTTTAGCTGCCTTTGGAAATTCATGCTCTTTTACATATATGTGGTCTTCTGTGCACCCAGAAAACAATTTCTTCAGATTCCTTTATCATAGTTTTGGGAAGAAATAGTGCATTGTCACGCTACAGCTTATAGTTCCGTGTTCCAGAAATTTCAGGGTTGGACATAGGACTTTGTTGTCAGGGAGACATGTTTTTAACAGTTTAGCAACTGAACTCAGTCTGAGTTTGAATGCTGGTTCCACCAGCCTTGGGCATGCTTTAACATTCTTAGTTTCAGTTTTATTAGCTTTAAAATGAAGGTAGTAACTGGGTTTTCATGTGGCATAAGTAAGACAACTCATGTACATAACTTATAAAATAAGCAGTCAATAAATGCAGTCAATGTAATAAAAAACACAAACTATTATTTTTATGTCAGCCTTAAGTGATCAAAAGGCCACCTTTGATCCTACAAAGTAGACTACAATTTTATAATCAAATTGATCCGTTATGAAACATTATGAGTTGTCCATGACAAGTTCAGTAGGAACAGGAAGGGCTTGCTAAGGAAAAATTAATGCAAACTGGTTTTATGTCTTAAAGTCACTAGTGGGAAAATAGTGGATTAAATTTATTTGAATTTTCCAAGGCTTGATATAGCCTCTTTAAATTTACAAGGGAAAAATTTTATGTGTACATATACATATCTAAATGGAAAATATTTATAAATATTAACAGTTAACAAAGCATATTAGATTTTAAATGTTAGGTCTTTACCAAATAGTATAAAATAAGTGTATGTTTATGAAATTATGACCTTTATAGTAAAAAGATGGGTCTATTATAGTATTTGATTTTCTCTGCATCTATTAGTGAATTTGTACAGTTTCCTACTAGTAGGCCATATTCCCAGTCATTTTACTTTTTATTTTTACATATGGTCTTGCTGAGTTTCCATTTGGCTGTTTTATAGTACCTTGCTGTTAATCACTTAGCAGCCTCTTAGCTATCAGATCAACCATCATAGTATTAGAGAACTTGTGTTCCAGTAACCCTCATTTACTCTATAATGGTTCTGAAGCATACACAAAAATGATGTTGGAAATTCAGTCATAAACTAGTTCCTTTAAATGAAAAGCAAGAAAAGAAAACAAAAGTTTGCAAGGATCTATGGTGAAGGCAAATCTATCTATGAAATTGTGAAGAAGGAAAAAGAAGGAAAAAGAAATGTCTGCTAGTTTTTCTGTCCCACCTTAAAAGGCAAAAGTCAAGGTCACAGAGTGTAAGTGCTTAGTTAAGATACAGAAGGCATTAAACTTTATCTAAGGTACAGGCTTGGGGAAAATGTCTACACCAGGTTCAGCTCTGACTGTGTTTTTGGACATCCACTGGGGCATATGGAATGAATCCCTGGTATGTAAGTGAGGGCTACTGTAAGTCAGTTCACAAATCGTCTTGCACTGATAGGTTACCGTAGAAAAAATTTTTTAAAAATGGAGTAATGCTGATGGGAAGAAGAGACTTTGGAGGGATTCATCCCATGATAAATTTTGAAGGATTTGTAGGCAATGAGGAAATAACTGAACTGCTACTTGTAGCATGCCACAGTGCTTTAATCTCAACTTATTCATGGTCAGTTCACCTGAAGACTTGAGTAGAACCCTGAGAACAACTATCTGAATTAATAAAAGGCACAGAGCTGGGAGACACATAGGCCCACAGACAGGAGACCTAAAGTATTCATAGGTTGAAATGTGGCATTAAATCTAACTATGAATATGTGACACGGAACAAAATAAGAATAAATAAAATAGTGAGAAACTAGATACTAGTTGCATATAAGATCAACATAAGCCATAATGTGATGCTACTGGAGAAAAAAAATAGATCTTACAGTCTGTAACTATATAGAGGATTATAAAATGTTAATTCTAATGTATTTGGTGCCAGTTAAGCCATTTTGGAGTACTGTGTCAAGTAAGTACAAAATTAGAAGGCATTTCATGGAAAGAATCCAGACCAGTGAGTGGGTTTGCAAATCTCAAGGGCATGGTAACCATAATAACTAAAGATTTTGAGCCTGGAAATAAACTTGAGAGGAGGAGCCATTATGTGTACATATATTGAATCTACCTATATGGTTCAAGGACAGAAAAATTGGAAAAGGTGTGGAAATGATTAGAATATCTATGGTATATATGCTTAGTGTTTAAAATTTTATTTTTATTAGTATATGTTTTTAGTAACATTCACGGCATGTGTAACATATAAAGTTAACTTCACAAGTAACAGATGCTAAAATGATTTTCATGGAAAAGTACTGAATTTTCATCACTAGATGTCATCAAAGTGAGTTTATAAGGAAAATTTAAGTGTTCATTTTTCAGGATTAAAATGGATGCTTTTTAAATATTTTCTAAACCTGAGAATCTGTGCCTCAGGGAATTTCTTGTCTTACTATACATATATGTACTTTGTGCTAAGAGATGTGGTTATGTATGTAATGGTTATAACACATAAAAGCGAAAATATATTCACAATACTAGCAAATATACTAAAAATAAAATATTAAGGTTAAGGCAGCAATTTTTTTGTTTGCCATTTTCTTTTAACACTAACGAGGTTTTTGTCAATTTATTAAATTAACAATAGTTGAATTGTAACAGCTCAGATATAATTATTCAACAAGGCAGATAAAATACAGTTGTCAGAAATGCTTTATGAGACAAGAAAAAAGAATACAGTACACTATCCAGTTTGGCCTTAAGTTGCATTTAGAACTTCATGCTATTTTAAACACTTTTGATCTGCTGTTGCTCAAAGATTTTCTTCAGAGATTCCTTTATTATTACGATTTAAGGGGGAAATTATGTTTTGCCTATGTGATAGTTTATAATAATATAAATTATTATATTTTATATTTTGTTATTTTGACTATTTATCAGACAGCCTGAGAGTCTTATCATACTTAGTGGCAATGCTAGATGACACTACAGTAAAATAAATGCATAGAGTACACCTTAAAATAGATTTTAATAGCATTTGTGGGCATTTTATTAAAGATCCATGTAGGCATAATAAAGTAGACTGAATGATAGAGAACCAAATATATTTTTGCTTTATATTACCAAGTCATATTATCAGAAAATATCATATTCATAAAGGATCAGAGGTCAGCTTATTCAGTTCTCTGACTCTGATCCTTGTTTTAGATTCTTAAGGGAGCTTTTATTAGTATCTTACAGAACAATGCAAAAATGAGTACATACAATTTTTTCATAATGTACCATATAGTCAGTTTTGAAAGATAATAACAATTTTTAATGAAATTTTAATGAAAATAGAGATTTAACTGTTATTTAAAAATAGGTTGCAACCTGTTCCAATTTACCCCTGATATCTCAAAGTCCGTCAGTATTCCTTTAAGTAGCAATACTTCCTCACTCTTAATTCTTAATTTTGCACTTTGCATGGAAGAGAAACAGAACTCTGCCACTAGTTGGATAAACCAGCAACACAGTTTGAATGAATCATATAATGAGTACCTTGCATTTCACCTCTGGCTCTACTGAAGGCATAGTAAAGGCAATACTTTGGCAGAGTGGACAAATCTTTGTCAGAAATAAGCTACTATAGAGGCCCTAATGAGGAAACATAAAACCAAAGAAGTGTTGAGTTTAGAAAGAAGAAATATAGTCCATGGGAGGAAATGTGTCACTGCAGCACAGAAGCATGTCAATTCAATGTTCATAAATTTCATGAGATTCAATTTATAGAGCTGGGAGATGTTAACAGTGTAATCACTGGAGCAATCTGAAACAGGACTGTTGTCCTGAACTGTGAATTCCTGGTGATCAGTTACAATGATGAAAATGAATTGCTAGAGTTTTCATTTGGAGTAAGGAAGACATTTTCTAAAATATCAGGCAAAATAATGAATAAAAGTCAACAGCATCAAAAATGGACAGACTTATTACTTGTGCCTAGTGAATCTTATTTTCTCCCACCTTCCCCAGCCCAACCAGTGCACTTTCTACTGATAGACTGAGGGGAGGCCCACCGATGTCTGTCTTTCCCCTGAGCCCACCACTCTCTCCACCGCTCCTTCCTCCGTGTCACAAACTTTACGATCTGCTATTCCAGGAACCAACATTCATTAGAGTCACTTACCCTCCGGTCCTCAATGTATCCATTACACCCACTATAGCTCACAGCAACTTCCTTCAGGCCCATGGGAAGCCAACCCTTATGTCAAGCCTCTGGTTCAGGACCCATTCTTCTACATTACTTTGCACATTTTCAAATCCCACTTTGTCTCCTATCACCAAGTGAGCCTCACAAACCTTCCTTTATATTCTAACCTGTAAAATCCTTTGTATACTGTATCATTCTTGAAATCTCCGTTACCTGTACTAACAAAAATGGTTATCCTTTGAAAGCCACCTCTCAATCCTAGGCCACGACTCCATGAAATATCCAATATACTGCTCCCTGACTATTCCAGGCTTTCTCCTCTCCCTCCTGGAGAACAATCAACAATCAAACTAGCTTGTTTTGGAGTATGTGTCATTGAGTTAACGCAGCTAACACATTTCCTGGCATAATTATCTACTGCTCTGGTCACTTCGTTTATTTGCCAAAGATTTTAGCCCTACACACTTTGAAATCAAGACTGCTGTCCTAAATAGTAAGATGTATTTTTTTTTTTTTCTGTACTTAGGCCCACAAGTCATGAGTGAGTTTTTACCATCAGTTCTTTTCTTTGGTAAAATTTCCCTTCTCTCTGGGAAAGCCATTTAATATCTTCTCCTCTTTTCTCAGATCTTCACTTTCTGCCCATGTCTCCTCTCCCAGCTGTCGACCATGCTTTTTGTTTCATTGAAACAACACAAACAACAAGAAATGAACGCCCTTATTCTCCCACCACCAAATCTACCAACTTGCCGCATCTGTAGCTATGCAATTTGCTTTCTTGTTCACTGCAGTGGAGTAACTGTCAGAATCATAGTGAAGTCAAAGGCATCCATCTGTCTTTCCTTTCTTGCCTCAAAGATTTTGTTTCTAATAATATCCTCCTTTTCATTAATTTCTCCTTTCTACTGAAACATTCATTTTAGCTCATAAACAAATGCAGACAGTATCTGTACTTTCTATTTTTTGAAAGTCTTTAGCTTTATATCCTCCTCTAGCTGCTTCCAAGTTTCTATGCTCCTCTTTATAACAGAAGCCCAAACTTGCCCTCTCTTTTCCTTTCCGTCTCTCTGTACTTCATTCTAATCACCCTCCCATTCCCACTCAAGTGAAACAGCTTAAAACAGAAATAAACCTTGAGGTTCCAAATTTATTTATTTATTTTTCTTTTCTTTGACTTTTATTAATGCATATTTGACAACATTCACTATAAAATCTATATATCTACATATTTTAAATATTTTTCCCCTTCCCTCCACCCCATTTCACTTTTCTAGCACGATATTTATTTATCTTATAAGGCCTTACAAAGTATCACTGTGGTACGATGCTTTTAATTTTGGGGTAAGATGCCTAGAAGGGAACGGGGTTCCAGATTTAATGGCCCAGTCTCAGTTTTCATCACTCCAGCCTTTCAGTAGTACAGGAGACAAACCCTGGCTCCCACTGAGTGTGCGCCTGACTTGCTAAGCCCTCCTTCTCCGACTTCCTCTGGTTAGAGCTCCTGACCATGATTTGAAGTGCGGATGTACTTAGGAGCTCAGCACCCAGCTTCCTTCTTCCTCTACACACACTCAGTGCCTCATTCAAGTGCCACCTACGAAGTCCAACTCAAGACTGGCATTTCTTAACTTTACAACCCTAACCTTACGACTCTTTAAAAATCCAGGTTTGTGTATAAACTGACAAAACAACAGCACATTTGAATGATACTGGGCTCTTCTGATTTAAATGTTAAAACTGATCTCCCACAATCCCACCATCTTGCTTTCCTCATGATTTTTTTTTTTTTCATTTCAGGAAATCATGTAGGTACTCCCAGCCTATAGGCATATTTGCCTCTTCTCTGTCCTACATGTTCTATATCTAATTGGCCTAATCATGTTGTCTTATATCAATGATATATTTAGATTTTAGCTACTCTTTACCTTCTTAACCCCAGCTGTACACCAAGACATTAATACCTTTTACGTGAAGCCTCTTATTTTGTGTCCCTGTCTCCACCACTCTGATTATGTTTCTTTTTCTTTGTTCCCTTATCTTTAAAGCCCACTGCCATCGCTTACCTAAAATTCATTTTACAACAGCCAGTGTAAGCTTTTAAAAAGATAAATTAGATCATGTCAATCATCTGCTCCAAATTTTAAAGCTTCTCATCAGTTCAGAAAAATATCCAACTGTCTTACTATGGCTGTGACCACTTGAACTTGCTATTGGTCCTCACTTTTAACTCAGTTCCTTTTACTCTCTCCCTCTGGTTCATTCTGCTCCATTTGATACAGTCATTCTATTTCTTGAAAGCTCAAGCATTTCTTGCCTCAAGAACTCTTACAAATACAGATCCCAGTGGATACTCCTCCCCCACAAACTCAGATGATTTATTCCCAGTTTTTATTCAGATCCTTATTCTTCAAGGAATTCTTATTTTATCTAAACAGACCTTATGGTCATTTTCCACCTAATTATTTGCTTCTTTTTTTTTAAGTACCTATCAGCATCTAAAGGTGTGTATGTGTGTGTGTGTGTGTTTCTTATATTATCTTTATTATTTGATTTGGTCTTATTAGAACAAAATTTCCATGGCTCCAATAAAAGAGTGCGATCAGAGTTCTATTTTGTTCATGGCTATGGGATATAGTAATTGCTCAGAATATATTTGGTGAATGAATAAATGAATGTATGATCAAAGTTACTTTTTAATGTGTATTTTTAAATGCTGATATTATTATATTCTAAAAATCTGTGTATTAATATAGTTAATATAAAAAACTATGCCTGTAAATATATTTTTCTTTCTTGAAATCTAATTGATATGATAAAGAGACATAAAAGAGATTTGAAAATAAAATCAAAGAATGTTTGCTACATTGGTATCATTACACGGCTTGTAAAACTGTTGCTATTGACATACATAAATTTTTTTCAAAGTTGAATATTTTTATAGAGGTAGTTTTATAGCATTTTGAGACAGAAAAAAAGGATTCGTGTTTTACAATGCTTTTAAAGTTTCATTTGACTCCCGGCACTGCTGAGAATAGTATGTCTTAAGAATATTGTCTTACCGCATAACCTACTTTTCACAACTCATAGAATATTAACTTCATTGGATCCAGCAATGACTCATAAACTGGATTTGCTAGTATTCATGTTTGTTATAGATGCAGAAAAACTTCTATACAGGATGAAGTCTCTACCATCAAGGAGCAATCTCACCTTTAATGACACCTTTCAATGTATTGAACTTGTACAATAAAACTTCCAACTCTTGATTGTCCAGCACATCATGAATCTGGTATGGAGCAGTTTTAAGGACACAAATTCTATTTTTTTCCTTCTGGATAATGTTTTGTCTAAAGATCCAGATTTCCCCTGTAGAGAAACTATACTATCAGAAGAGGTATCCTCAAGCCAGCTATTCCTGGCCAGTTATGTCACTGTTTATTTAGTTTTATGCTTTAGTGATACAATTTTAAGTGTTATTAAAAAAGAACAGTACCTATTGTTTATAGAATTTTATAAGGGTTAATGGTAATTTACAGAGATGTTAATGAGGTCATTGTTGTAATACCAGCCTATAAATTTTTCTTCTCTGCAGTGCTGGGCATTGGTTGTGTAGTCTTGCACACTGTAGGCAGGCTCCCTACTACTGGCCACATCTCCAACCTAGGATGGACTTTGCTTTCCATAGAAATTCAGTATCTTTTTTACACTTCAGATCGTGACAGTAATATAAGTGATAATATTTCTTTTTTAATTGTGGACAAGAAGAAGCTCAGAAATAAATATTAATTTTAACCACCAAGAGACATGCAGAATCTTATGGCTTATACATTTGTATCTTATTATCTCCTTTTCTCAACATTTACACACTTTTCTTGTGATTAAAAAAAAAAACTCTCTTGTTATATAAACTATATCCCGTTGCTTTTATAATAAAAGGAGAAGGCCAGGGATTTAGCTCAGCATCATAAATGCCTGCCTGGCAAGTGTGAGGTGGTGAGTTTGATCCCTGGTATCAAAAAAAAATAATAATAATAAAGGGAGAAATAAGTAAAAATATAGATATTAAATTACCATTTTCTTGAGCATCAATTTTACATATTATTATTCTCAATAAAAATGGTTTATTAAATGGAGCATTTAAATAGATTTAATATTAATGCCCAATTATTCAAAAATTGGATCACTATGCTCCAGATTTATCACTTGATTTAGGATTTATCTATGTGGTTTGTTAATTACAGTGAGTATACGGAAATGGCCCTAAAAACCTATAGCATTAGTTAACTGTACATGTAAAAGAAGCAATCAGCATTGTAAAGTAAAAGAAATAGTCAGAAGTAATATATATGTGTATATATACATACATATATACATATATATGTATGTATATATATATATGACAGATAACTATACTACTAATCTCTGTTAATTCATCAAAAAGAAGTTTGTGCTTTCATTGTGTGGTTGTTTGATCATTTTTTATGCCTAAATCTTATAATCTGAACAACTACTTTGAAGCTAACAATATGCAATATATTAACTAGTGTTAATTTCCTATTATTTTGCTTTGAAATTCTGTGTCATAGTTTTTATTCTTCTCTTGTTGTCTTGATTTTAAAATAAAAAAAGAAGTAATCAAAACAGAAAAAAAATATTTTGAAGGATCACAGTTTTAAGGCCGGCATGCACATGTTAATGAGACTGTCTCTCAAAAGAAAAAGAAAGGAAAAAGCTGTGGAGGTAGCCCTACTGGAAGGCATCCCTGGGTCCAATCCCCAGAAACTGGGGAAAAAATGATGCAACATACTGCGGGATTTAAATGTTATAGCCTCAAAATTGACAGATCACTCATTCTGAGTGATGAAAATTCTAAATCTCTGCAGCCAGAGGCTTTTACCTTTAAAATACCTGTCCTAAAAGATGACATACCTATTGTTAGCAACTAGCAAGTCAAGATCAATGCAGCAAACAATACTCCTCCTTCCACAGGCCCAAAGCAACAGTAGCTGTCGTATCAGAAAAGAAATCCTATGCAAAACAGATGTAATCATCCTAAACTGGGCAGCCTGGAGCCTCTGATTCCTGACCTTACATTACAGTTCTTGAAAGGAACTTGTAAATGTAGCATGCCTCCAATTATTCTAAATTAAAAAGTCAGTGAACGGCCGTTGCCTTTATAGCTCATTAAGTTTCCAGTGGACAGCTAAGAAATTTTTCTTTGTAACTCAACTTTAAGAAATTAGAATCAAATTTAAAAAGCCAACTAGAGTAAAAGCCAATAATCGCATAATTAATTAAGAAAAATCAATAACAGTTTTAGTCTAGGCATACAGCAAAATCTATTTTAGAAATTTTCTTAGATACAGGAATTTTAATGATTTGCTTCCAAGAAGTAATTCAAAATAACTTGACACCTACTTATATTTGGTTTCTACTTTTTGAGCTTATGGACATTTTCATGGCATCCAATTTGAATGTGCAATTATTGCCAACAATCTCCTGATCACTTCCCTTTTCTCTACCTTTTCATATTAATAGAGTTTATGAGAACACACAGATGCTCAAGCAAAAAGCTCAGCTTTCCTTGGAGTGAAGTACGGCCAAGGAAATTCTACTAATGTGATGGGGCAGTGGTGCTGTGTACACCTACTAAACCAACTCTGTATGCTTTCCCAATCCTCTGTCTCCTTTCCCAGCTGGGAGATGGTAAGAGCACGATTAATGCATGAGTGGATGCCACACTTTAGGGACAGCAAGAGTTGTCCAAGGCCACTAGATTGTTAGACGAGGGAGAGAACTAAACATCTTATTTTGTTAAACTACTTTAATTTGGGGGCCTTTTTGCTATCATACTAAGTCCATTCCCTACTCTGGAAGGATTTTTGTAAGTATTTAACACAGAAAGAACACAGAGCATTAGAATATATTACTAGAATATACCATATGCATGTAGACCCAATATCAAATCGTAATTAACATTACATTTACACATAACTTTAAGATCACAGGGATATAGTAGATAAGTGAAAACATTTAGAGCATTTATAATTTATTTATGAAATTATAATATTACTCATAAATTTATAATATTTATAAAGAACAATCCAAAATATGTTAAAGTGTCTTCAAATATTGATTTAAAGGAAATATGCAATAACAACACTCAGGTTTATCTCTGGAATTAGGAATATAGGTATTTTTTCTCTTAGATCTTCAATAGTTTTTCTGTGCTTTTCAATTTACAAGTAAAGAACATTTATTGTTTCAGAATACCAATGCTTTCTATGCACAAGTGTTTCTTCTGCCAATTCTCCACCACAAAGATAGATTCTCCCATGAAACTCCCATTCATATCTTTTACTGACATTCACATTGTTAACTTAGTTTAAAATATTCAAAACATCTACTTCTAATTTCTTACTTGCTAAATTTTTAAGAATTTATTAGTAAAAATCTACTCAGGTCAGGAACAATGCTAATAGAGGTGTAACTCATATATAAATCAGGTTTCTTGTACTTTAGGTACAAACATGAATTTATATTTGTCTAAATAAACAATATCTGTGATTGAAAGAGCTAAGAAACATTTCTTGTCATTCTTTCAGGGAAAGATTGCTGTATAACAATAATGGTTTGTTCCCACGGATGATAGCATTTGAAAAATTAAAAAGAACTTGTCCTTCCATATGGGTTTAGAGAGGTGTAGTTGGTAATGGAAGTTGTTGTGACAATTACACAGGACAGAGTTTGATTTCAAGAGAGCAAATGAGACAATTTCTTTATTTTATTTTCCCTGCATTTTTTCATTTATCTAAGTCACTTGCTCTTATAAAAACAGGTAAGCTTATTCAGGTAAGGGCCTTAGACAGTCTTAACATAAACTCAAAATATGAGTCACTAGTGTATTCTAGGCAATAGAGTTTATTTGTAATTTTCTAGCAACAATTTGCTCTTACTTGCTAATGTAGCAAACTTGACAATCTACAGAGAGAAAACCTCAATGCTGGAAGCAGTATCACAGGAAAAGTCACATAGACACCATTCAAAATGATCCCCAAACTTCTCTCTGTTCCCCAGGCAAAATTCTTTCTTAAAAAAGCAAACTCAGAGCTTCCACCTATTTCTTTACATTTGTGCTTATTTTTCTTCCTTGTAAATGAAAACTGGACCTTTCAAATGCAAAGCTTTCATCTGTTTGCCATAGGTCTGCTCCACTTCATCTTTTTCTCTTACATGTACATGATAAAACCTTGGGAAACAAGATAATGCTAAATAGGACATTTTAAAGATATGAACATCATTAGTAATTTTTATTTTCTATTTAGCCCTTATTTATTCAAATTCAGGTATCAAATAACTTCCTTTTATTTATTTTTTTTTATTTTGAAGGTAGTAAAATACAACAGAACAAGACAGAACAAAGCCAGTTGAGACAATGCAGTGAAATTGGTACAGAACTTCACTGCAGGATACCGAGGTAACAGTAATAGGTACCAAGGTATATCTCATCATCTTTATAATAGTTGTCCATTCAATTAGGTATAGAAAAATCAAATGAAAAACAGAACATTACAAAACCTATCAAAACAGAATACTGAATTGAGCAAAACAATTACTCAGAACAAAGCAAAACAGTGAAAACAGTATTTACCTTCAAAGAGATGACAGAAAGAAATCCCCCATATTTGCTATATTGCATAAGGTCATCCTCCCAAGAGATGCTCAGACTAAATATCTGCCTTTTACTCTTACCCCTGTCAAATTATCTTTATCTGATGATGCTTGTTTTATATGTATGTGTATATATATATATATATATATATATATATATATATATATCTGCATACAGATACAGCAGAAAGGTTTTGCATTCTATGTAACATCTGTTTAATTGATAGTGACTGCAGCATGTTAAGAATGATTAAAAAGTTGCATCTTTGGCACAAGTCATGCCTTACAGAGACACTGGTAAAAAGACTCATTAAATTGTTTCCAGATCATTTTTTGCTGTGGTTATAAATATTACCAACTAGAAATATTCCTGAGTACTTGAATTGTGTGCATATTTTCTTCAAGTTTACCTTTGGTTCATAGTATGAAGACCAACAAATTTCCTCCAAATTTAAGTCTTTCAGCATATCCTCTGAATATACTCTTTTATCTAGGAAACTAACTTCCTATCATAATGAAGAATCTATATTATCTAGTTTGTGATTCTTCAATTGTGTATTAGAAAAACATACTACCTCTTTACTAAGCTAAATGCATTAAAACTCATACCAAAATACCCTCTTAGAGTGATATAATAATAATATTTCTAGTGTTCATGGAAACATGGAAAATAGAGCTAAAACATTCGTTTTTGTTGAACAGTAGATACTATGGTAGGGGGAGGAAGGAAGAGGGAACAGGCACCATTGTTGAGTTTCAGGTACAGAGCAGAGATAATGGAAATCAACCAGCTGTTTTTGTAATACCAGTGACATGGATAAATGAAAAAAAATGCAGGAAAAATAAAATAAAGAAATTCTCTCATGTGCTCTCGTGAAGCCAAAATCTGTTCCATAAAATTATCATAACTTCCATTACCAACTACACCTCTCTAAATCCATATGGCTATTGGGGAAAAACAAGTTCTTTTTAATTTTTGAAATGCTAGCTTTTAAACTTATTCAGATACGGGTCTTACATGCAAACTTAAAATATTAATCACTGGTATATTCTTAAGACAATACAGTCTGTTTGTAATTTTCTAGCAACCATTTGCTTTTGTTTATAATGTAGCAAGCTTGAGAGTCTACAGAGAGAAAACCTCAATGTGGAAGCTTTATCACAGGAAAAGTCGCATAGACACCACTCCAAATCATATTTAAGAAAAAGAAGAAATCTAAGAAAATGCTGTTGTATTCAGATATAATATTAATGTAATGGATATATAAGTCAAGTCTTGATTAAAATATGACACCACTTTTAAAAGAAAATAAAAATTATAAAACACATTTACAGTTCTATACTTTTACAAAACAAGTTTTACTTTTCTGAAATTTATCTTAATGCATTTAAATTAAGTTTTTGGCACCTCAAATGTGACAAATTCAGTAAAATAAGAAACAATGGCAATAGTACAACACACAGAGGATAGGTCAGCAGTAAAATAATAACCTGGAAAGATAATTACAGATGACTTCGTCACAGTTCAGAGAGATGGCATGGAAAATGAAGGAAAAGGATGCTCGAAATTTTATGTGGAGGAGGAGAAAAAGGTAAATTTACTCTACATGTGAGTCAATGATTGTAAAGTTGAAAATATGCTCTCAGTCTCTTAGTAATTATTAGATTACAAATAAATTTATAACTTTAGAATCATTACAAGGATGAAAAAGAATAAAGATAATTGACTAATTTTATTTACTTATTTACTCATTTATTCACTTTTGTGTGTTTGTTTGTTTGGAGCTGAAGTCCTATTATATGGCTTAGGCTGATCATGAACTCTTGGGCTTATGAGATTCTCCTGCCTCAGTCTTCCACATAGTTGAAACTGTCTGTTTTTATGCCCAGTTCAATCTGATTAACTTTAAAAATGATACAAAACAGACAAAAATCAACACTATGAGTGAGACATTTAAAATGTGAGGAATAAGTATAAGTTGTCAAAAACAATGAATTTGAATAAATAAAAATTTTCGGTCTAGATAAGTGGGTGTGTGCTGGGTTTATATGAACTGTGCGCAGCAAAACAGCAAACAAAAGTTGAAGACAAGGAATACAAAAAAGGGAAGATACCAGGTAAATACTAACAAAAAGGCCAGATTTGTCCACACAATAGCGAACAGTTTTTAGGTACTGAAACAGACACTATGCAGTTGAGGTAGCTGTCTCGGGGTTTACGGTGTTTGTGCAACTGTGGGAACCAGTATTGTACATAAGTCCTGGGTGCCAAGTGCCATTGCTCTGAACTGAAGTGGATGAGAACAAAGATCACACAATCATTGATTTTTTAAAAATGGAAATCGATTCTTCGCCTTAACTAAACACTGCCTTTACTGAATCCTTAAGTATTCATGATGGAGTGGATTCTGACCTCTGCAAGTCTGTGTGCTCAGCTTGCTTGTGTTTAACTGTTTTCTCACCAAATTTCACAACCTGAGCAGCCCTTGTGTGCTTTCAGTGCTTCCTGTGTAGAGGAATGTCATGTGTGCTGTGCCAATGTTGGGAGGATTAAGTGTGGTATTTGCTCCAATCCCTTGGAATATAGAATATTTGATTCATTGATATTATTTGGGCAATATTTATATGACACAAAACTGAATTCCATATGGTTTGAGAACTAAACATGAAACCATATGGGCCTCATAAAATAAAACATAACTGCATGGTTCTAGACTTGGGGTAGAGAAGATTATTTTGAAAGACAGCAAACCCCAAAATCTGTAAAGATAATGTCAGACAAACTAGCTTATAGGTAAATGTAAAGCTTTTCAACAAAAGTCAGTCAAGAAGATTGAAACTAATGCTACACCAAGAGAAAATATTCAACTGAGAAAAAAAGGATTTAAATAAAGGAAATACAAATGAGCACTAAAGATGAAAAGATACTTAATGTCATGAGAAAATGCAATTTAAAAATGAGCTATTTTAATTTGCATCTCTTGAATGACCAATGAGGTTTAGATTCCATCTCATTCCAGAAAGAATGGCTATCATCAAGAAATCAACCAATACCAAATGCTGGAGGGAATATGGGCAAAAAGGAACTCTTCTCCACTGTTGGTGGGAGTATAAACTGGTACAACCACTGTGGAAATCAGTATAGAGATTCCTCAAAAAGCTAGAATTAGAGGTCTCATTGAACTCAGCTATTCCCCTTCTGAGTATCTTCCCAGAAGAATTAAAAACATACTACAGCAATATATGTGCATCCATCTTTATAACAACACAATTTGTAATATCTAAGTCTTGGAAAAAACCCCAAATGTCCATCAACCAAGGAATGGATAAAAAAGATGCAATCTTTTATATGATTGAGTACTATTCAGCCATAAATGAACATAAACTTAATAGGTAAATGGTACAACTAGAGACTAGACTCACATGTGTAAATATTGTATTGTGTCCCTGGTGAGAGAAACTGAAAGAGTACAAAAAATCAAAATGTACAATAGATATTGTGATATGGGAAGAAATTGTTCAAAAGGAAAGAGAAACCAGGGTGGAGGAAAGGAAAGGAAAAGGAAAAATACAAGATAGTTAGACTACTAGTTTCTTTTAGTTCATTGAAAAGAAAGGTTTAAACTAATATCATTTGGAGAATGTTTTTCTGTCCATAAAAAAGAACTACTGACTTATTTTTATATGGCTATAACGATCTGTATATTAACACACATTTCAAGTTAGGGAATTGTATGTGTGTATATGTGTTCATAAATTGTTTGAACAAGAAGTAGAAAGAAAAATTTTAAATTTTTATTTTTTGAGCACATTTACTAAAGCAGTAATAGAAACAGTTTATAAACTTCTGTATCTTAAATCTTTATCATGAAAATACCTACGTACTACTTATACAACTAAAATATACAGTTTTGGTTTTTAGTGGACGGGGTAAAAAATACTTGTTTTCCTGCCTATGTGTATGGGATGATATATCATAATATCCGTGACATTTCATGTTCTCAGATATATGTTAAGACTTTTATAGTACTATAAAAGTGAAAACATTTTATGCAGCAAAATGTTAATATTACAAATAATATTAGAGGTGATTGGAACCTAGCTCCCATTAATACACAACAGTGGTTCAAACATAGCATTGTGACTGTTCTTTTACTCTTGTTGTATGCCCTTGGGCAATGTTATAAACATTAATGTGCCTTGATTTTCTCACTTACAGATGGGGATTGTAATAAGGATGAAAGGAATCAACATGTATAGAACCCTTCACAAGGTGTTAATTAAGGTTCTAGCACATAGAAAACACTATGTGTTAATAATTTTATTAATGATGAAAGCACACATTTCTGGAAACTTCTATTTTATTATTTCAGTAAAATCATGCATTTTTTCCTTTCCAGGAAAATGTTTACCTTGACTCAACCATTCTGTATGTCTTTTTCAATCTTTTCTTATACATATTTTCCCTTTCGTATGGCTTTATAAACAATATTTCATAAAAAAGTTTAGTCATGTTACTTTTATTTTAATAGGGCATATATGTAAAGGTTGAAAGATGGGTGCCCTCCTTTCTTTTCTTTTATCCAACAAATATTTGTTATATTCTAGTGTGTAGAACAGGGATACCGCAGCCCAAAGATAGGGCAAATTCCTGTGCTCAGACAATTCAAAGCAGGCTAATGCGAAAATTCAAGTTACATAAACATTCAGTTCACTACCGGGAAAAGTACTATAACGGAACTTTGCTCTTATCTGGAGAAAAGTACTGACTATTTTCATGCAGTTTAGTGGCTCTCAGTGCATGGATATCTTCCTTAAAGGAGGAGTAGACAGGCCAAGAATACTCCACGTGTTCATAAGGAGAATTTCCTCTAGTCTTACAAGATATTTACATGTCCCATGGGACATTCATATCAGTGAAATATTTGTTTACCATTTTTATGAAGCTACAACCGAAACTAACATAAAGTACTTTTTTTCTTAGCCTAATTCAATAGACACTAAATTTTGCAGCAATACAGTTTGTAGGACTTGAAGGAGGGCTTTACTTTTGCACAAAGTTGCCTGGTCTTGTTCACCATTTTAGCAACCTGGAACAATGCCAATGGAGCTATTTGAGTACTCACTATAATCCATCTACATTAACACGTGTAACACCATCTACACTTGCCGTCACACCCGAGGTGAGTCTAACTATAGGTGAGCATCTTACTACTTCATTATGTTTTCTATATAGTGAGGTCTTGGCTCACATGTTGAAATATAAGTAATTTTCTTCGGATATATTTTCTTCACATTTTACCCAGGCATATGTTGATGTTTTCTTTCAACTGTGCGCAAGTAGATTATATTTTACACTTCAAGACAGCATGAAGCAACACAATATATTTGTTGTGGTTTTGAATGGCTTCAGAATTACAGAGTTATTGTGACCAGAGATCAGAATAGACACTTGCCAAAATTTAAATAGCAAAGGTGATAGATGGAGGTTCAGCAAGATTAGTTTTATGCCAACTGCAGAGAAATAAAGAATGTATAATTGAAAGCTGGAAGCAAATTCAGAGTTATTTAATGCAACCTCTGCATTTAACACATGAAGAAGCTGAGAACCAGGTGATATGACAAATATCAACTGCTTCTTTGTAGTTGAACATGGATCAAATTTCAAAACCGGAAACAACACTTCTGTTAATATTCTTAGAATGCCATGCTGACTTCAGCAATTGAGACAAAAAACCAAAGTAGGTACAAAGGAGAAAACCAAAATGAATGGAACAGATAATCTAGAAGTATGCAGATCTTCTAGTGAGTGTTTTGGTAACAGTAATATTTTACCCTTAGCCCTCAAGGCTTGCTTATTGACAAGGGCAAGGCAGTGAAAGAAGTTTCAGAATAAAAGCATAAAGGGAAAAATGTATAAGTGAATTCTGGAAGCACCAACATAAGACAGCCACACAAATTATTTTGTGTCACTGATACCATAATTATCATTCTTTTCACTTTTCTCTTTAATTGTGGATAAATAGAAAAACATACCTTGGGATAGTCTTCACTTATAGGATGCTTCACATTATAGTAAAGGCCAATTATTTGTATAGTATCTAACATGAAATATTTCTTGCTAACAAATGGCTAAAGTTTGAAGGATAACACCAGTCAAAAGAACCCCTCATTGTAAGATGCCTGACATTTTGCTTCTTGAAGGATGGCTCCCCAAATACAACTTTTTAAGGAGGAGGGGAGTTGTGATGTATATAATTTGATCATTGTTGTAACCTCAATGCCAACACAAATTATCTCAATACTCAAACACTCACACAGGAAAAAGGGTGTGTGTGTGTGTGTGTGTGTGTGTGTGTAATGGGAAGAAGGAAAGGCATTAATCCATCCTTGGCCCACTTTAAATTTTCCAACACTCCCTTGGGACGGATGGATGGATGGATATATATATATATATATATATATATATATATATATATATAATTTTTTTTTTTTTTGCCAGGAATCAAACTCATGATCTTGTGCTTGCCAGGCAGGCACTGTGCCACTGAGCTATATTTCTGGCCTGGGTTATTAAATTTTCTTCAGAATTTCTGCGTGAATATATTTAACAGATGTTATCATTCTTAATATGATGAGAAGGGAAGTGTTGACCTAATGTAGTCTTTTTTGCTATTTTCATCTAGGATATAAATTATAAGGTATCAAAAATACATTATATCTAAAGATTTTCTTTAGAAGAAAAATATTTTCTTGGAGCACTATTTAATTCTGAGTGGAAAATGTCTTTTTGAAGCCCTTTCTTTCCTACATTGAGCTAAGGAAATTACAACTCAGAATGGTTTAGTTTCTGGAAGACTAATAGCCTTGCAAATCTTTCTTCTCTTTAAAATGCTTTCATTTCTCAAAGCCAAATTGTTCTTGCAGAATCCAAACAAAAAGGTCTCAACAAATATCATGAACAAAGAAAATCTAAAGCCCTGATTTATTTTTAGATCAATTATCATTAGATTTTCATCTGTCCATAGAGTGCTTTGGTCAAGATCAGCTAAAATAATTTCCAGAACAGGATTTAAAAATGTACATAATGAACATAATTTTATTTCTTGTACAGTTTAGGTCTACACAACTTACATTTTCAGATTTCTTTTTCTCTCACCATAGTGATTACCATGTATCATTTTCTCTTGAAGAAAATATTAAATTTTCAGAAAACATGTGCTACCCAAAATGACTTAATTGCATTTTAATTGAACTCTTCATGATTTTCCTAGTAAGAGTGTACTAAAAGGTTGTGTTAGCCATTCTTACTGTGTGAATAGTTGCTCTCCAGTCCCAGTTTTAGACATTTGAGGGCCACCAGATAGAGTCAGCAGAGGTAAAACAATAATACTGAGTGTGGAAGGTTTGATATTTGGCAGAGTTGTCGTCTTCCGCTTGGTGCATTCTAATCAATGAGAAGATGAGTCTATTTTTGATAGCTTGATTTTGGGAAAACAAAAAAGTATTCTTTTGTTCATCTCCTAAAAATCTTCTAAATTATTTCACCTATATAAGTGTCCTACACTCCTGCTTTATGGTAGAAGTTCCATCCTATATAGAGTAATTAAGGCCTTATACCCCTGGGTCATTCTGTGTGGGTTTTAATCCTGGCTCCAGCACACCAGTAGCTGTGCGAACTTGGCCAAATTATACAGCCTCTGTCCACCACATTTCTTCATCATAAAAAAGTGTGATTATGATGGTCAATTTATTGGGTTATTTCCAAATTAAATGAATCTATGTATGTATAAAGCACTTTAAAAAGTACCTGGCCTGTGTTACAGGCAAATAAGGAACAATTACTTTGGTGAGTAAATTCTATTGCTTACCTTTGATTTCATTTCCTGTAAGTGGTAGAGACGTCATACTGTAGTAGGCATTGATAACAATGAATCAAAAACTTACCATATGCAAAACAGCCCATCATCTCCCTCTACTATGCATCTCCCTCAGATTTGCTCTTCTTAGTCCCTCCCCTATCTATCCCTCAGTTACAGTTCCTAGCTGTATACATTTCATTCATTCCTCTCACTCCCCTTCAGCCTCAAACTTAAGAAATCAAATTTCATTCAAATCCCATACTTAGTTCAGGCCCTTCTTCTCCCTTGGAGAGCCAACGAAACTCTCCCTGAGACCAAACTACTACTCTCTTCTGCTCCACTTTCCCTTCTGTCCTCTGCCTTCTCACCCAGTTTTTCTTCAAGAAGTCGACAAATGAGGTGTCGATTTTAACACCGTCTCCTGCACGCTCTTTTTCTTGATGAGTACATGGTTTTGAGGTTAGGGAAAGGGCAGTAACAGGGACTAGAGCAGGAGTATACAAACAAAAGCCTTCCTTTCTAGGTGTTGATTGATTAAAACAACAAAATAAAATCAAAATTTTAAAAATGTGACCTCAATTTATTCTCATGTAATACAATTTATTCCTATGTAGCACTTTACAAATCTTGCAGGTGCAGTGAGCCAGTCAACTTCTCTAGAAAGTAGCCTGACCTCAGCCTTGCAGCAATCTGGCCAATTGTATTTTATAGCTCTTCCAAAGGTCCCAAAGACCAGTGCTGTCTTTTTTTTCCATTTATTTGCTCATTTACTGTCCTGGGCCTAGAGCAGCTTCCTCTTCCCCTTTATCACTTCTCAGAGAACAGTGCAATGCTCTCACCTCCTTATAAAACTGCGTACAATTCTAATCATGGTCAGTATAACCAGTCACAACTTACCAGTGAACTGGCTTTAGAGGAACAAAAGTGTGCATGCATCCTCCTTCCCCACTGCTCCCTGAACTACCAGGCGGCCAGTGCCCCTTCCATGCACCTTTGCTTTCCCCAGAGGGCATGGACAGTAGGCAGCATCTAGGAGGTGCTCAGTAAACTCTGTCTGAATTAAATGAAATTATACAGTGGGAATGTCATAGGCATTCTTCATAACCTTTGGGCACTTTTCTGAAAGGCGCTATAGTCCAAGATTTAACCTTCTGGCTGGAGATTTTCATACTGTTTTCTCGACTCTGAGGAACTTTTAACATGAAGAGAAAAACATTTCCATTTGATTATTTAAAGATCATGGGTATTACTTTGTAGGAATTTTCAGATATTTTTTAAATTCTTGAAACCTCAAATCAGAAAATTCTTACCTGATTGAGAACAATGAATGAATTTCTACAAAAACATTAGACCGAATCCCAGTGAGGTTTCAAAATGTCTTGTACTTTCTGCCTACAGGATCTTAATTGTTAAATGTTTCATGTTTGGATTTTATGGCGTTGAATAATTTATACAGGGAAAGGCCAATGAATGGAATGATATTTAAAAAAAAGAGCAGAAAGTCCTAAACTGGAAATTGGATACGAAAATAAAAGACAATAAAAGAGCAAAATACTTTTGGTATCATTTACTAATAGCACATAGTGATTTAAAATTTTAAAGAAAATTTAATATACTCCCTCATATCTTCAAAAGGCTGAGACAGGAAGTTATGGATAACACAGTTATGAATGTTTCTACCAGCATAACAAGGAGACAACGTCTTGTTTAAAGCTACACAGGTGGTTAGCTAGTGCCACTGAGGGTAGAATCCACATCTGAGGACCATCAGTCCTCTGTTCATCTCTCTGGGTCCCTAGACCTCTAACAAAACATCATGATTTACGCTCAGGGTCAAACACAGAATCTGTAAGTTTAGGCAAAGAGATTTCCAGCAAAACTGTTTCCCATGTGTGCCCTCCTTTTTAATACCATGTTCCCTTTCAGACCTAAATTACCTCTACCTCACATTAGTGGTTTTCCAGAAAAAAAAAATGCCTAAATTTCAGCTATTGTATGATAGCGCAGAAATATCCAATTGGATGCTTGAGACATGCTGCAGACTGTAATCTGAGGGTGGAGATGAAGGGAGAGGGGAAAGAGACAAGGGTGCTCCTTCAGAAGGGTATATTAGAAGGAACTGCTTGCTAGGTTTTTGGTAACAATCAGAAAATATTTTGTTTCATACTTTGTCATTGGACTTCTTTCTAGAAAGAGCATCATGGTTAATTAAGAACTCAGAACCTGATTCATACAATCTGGGACTGAATTTTGGCTCTTTAGAAGGTTTAGAGATAGGGTAACTGAAGAAAAGGGGGAATATTTATGAGAAGAGACTAGAGATACATTGGAGAAAGATTTCAGAGAGATGAATATATCATGATTTCATTTTTTTTGTAGGAGGAAGAAAATTAAAGAAAATTTCAGAGAACTCTAGAATGGGTAAGAGCAAAGAGTCCATTTAAAAGCCTTAATGTTTTTGTTAGAGTATCACATCCATTTAACTTTGCAGTTAGGATGTTAGCCTTGACAGAGAGGCTTGTGTCCTCATTTTGAGAGCCAGCCTTGATCAGTCGTAATGGAGACTTCACCACCTCACAGACAGACACAGGCCACCCAGCTCAGTCTCCTTCCGTCATGAGCAAGAGTACAAAACGCTGCCACTACTAGTTTTTCTTTAAAAGTGGCATAGAGTGATCTACAGAGCTCTTACCTTCATTAATAACTTCACAGAATGAAGAGAACATGCCACCTTCCCTACTCAGAGAAGCCAGGAAAGCATCTCATAATCACATTTCTTAAAAAACATTTCATGACTTTCAAAACTTTGGTTGAGAAAGTGAGTACTTTCTGAAACATAATCTCTCATTCCATTTTTCTAAATACTCTGAGCTCTACTTTAAACCAGACTTTCAGAAAGTCATGGATTTATATCGAATCACACTAGTATCTTACAAAGTGGTTTTTATTAAAGCACAATTCAGCATTATAACACCAGCATACATTAAGACAGTCCCAAAAGAGAAACCTATAAAGATGTAACTCTAGGAAAAAATTGAAAATTCTATTCATTTCAGTACATAATGGTCACTCTGCGACTATCCATGGGAAAAATGTCCTTTTCATTTCCTAGCCAGGAGCAGTTGGCCTTCTGCTAAACAGCTGGTTTATTATGGACACTGTGAATTGTACAATTCATTATGTGCTGCGTACTGTTTTCTGGAAAGCTCGAGTCAAATTGTGTTGTGATCTCTAAAAATACATATATAAAACTCTAGACATACTCTTTTGTTCTTTGCCTTTAGTTGACTTTTCTACTATTACATTCTGCCACTTTGTATTTCTCGTATTAAAAACACACTGTGCTTGCCATACTGTATGCCAAATTTAGTCATATGCTACAATGTAATGAATGAATGAATGAATGAATGAGTACTGCTAATGATGAAGAATTTAAGCAACGGTATTTTATAGGATACAGAACAAGGGACATTTAAGTCTACTTAAAACATTTAGAGTTTTTAAAAAAATCAAAAGACACAAATTCTAGAAACAGGTTGGCCCTACTGTGCTTCCAGTTGCTTTGATAAGTTGGAGTCAATGTCCCTCAGATCTTTTAGGTCTTTTCCTATGGTGTCAGTATGGCTACTGCAGATCCACTAACTCTGCTTGCTGTTGATCATAACAGGATGAAAGAAATGCGAGCAAAGGTAGGGCTGGTGGGTAACCATCTATAATTTAGAGGCTAAACTAGTGTCAGTCACATATCCACTTGTACTACACGGGAGCCTGGAACAGATGACTTATAATAAATTTTATAGAGCACAGACAGGTCAGTGAGAAGGGTTGGGATTATGCGTTAGGTGTGACAATATTAATTGTACTACAGGTATAAACCATGGAGACGTGGCAGTCATTCAACCTACAATTTCAGTATGAATCATAGCCTCTTCCATTTTCTAGTTTAGGAAAATATAGGCTCATGTTTTTTAAAAACAGAAGCACTTACATAGCCAGTTAGAGGTTTGGTTTAGGGGTACAGTAAAGCCTGATAATGGACAGGCACATTTTTCCTAGGCAGCTTAGCAGCCTCTGACACCCAGAAGACTGATTTTAGGATGAAACAGGCTACTAGCACTTTGGGTCTGGGTAGTGTTTTTCTTTTAGAAAGCACATCTACCTGAGACACACTTATCCACAATGTAAATCCTCATTTCTTTAGTTTTATTCAAATCAGAAAAAATATATGAATGTATTTATCACTGAAGGTGAAACTAATGGCTCTACCTCCATGGCTTCTGTTTTTACTACAATTGCGATGCTCTGTTCTGTGGTCACACCCTGCAGTGTGAGCAGATATGAATAAAAAGCATGGCCGCCGTCTGTTTGGAGAAGGCACTGCCCGCTAGAGGGGCAACTGTAGGAAAATTCTAAACACTGTTTTAAATGTGTCTGTTTCTCATGAATAAGCTTCACCTTATGAAGTTAATAGTCTTCAGTTCAAGTAACTATGACTATCAATTCTAATAGATTTGGCAGAAGTTCCCTGGGCTCAGTCAGTTCTTTAATTTCAAGGTCTTGTACCATCAGAATAGTTGTAGAGGAAATCCAGGTCTTAAGGGCATGTTTCTACTTGATGGAGTAAAACAGATGGGTTTTTTTGACAGAAGCATGAAGATTATAACTCATTAAAATAGAAAATAAAATGAAATAATAAAGCCACCACAATAGCAAGTATATTAACATTCATGTGCACTCCAAAAAGAGAAAACACTCACGTTACAATCTCCTGGTAAGGTGCGGGGGGCATAAAAACAATTTACGTGGATAAGAGATTCAAGGAACTTCATTTTAATAAATAATTCACTGAGAATTTCCTCAAATAGATGGCTCTGTTAAGCTTGATTTAAGTTCAAGCAAACCTTGGAATTTTGTTTATGTGCAGAATTTGCACTGATTTATCATGGCTTAGTAGTATAAGTAACAGTTTAATAACTGAAAATAGAGTGTTCCCACCTCTGTCTTACCAATGATTTTCTTTGACCTTGGCCTAGGCATTTGACTTCATGGAATTGCTTTTCTGAGATTTTATTTTTGTTTTGTAAAATAAAAGTAACTTAAAAACCGATAACTCATATATACAAATAACAAACCTGGAGAATTTAAACTTACAACAATGTGTCTTCACTGATCTCTTAACACATTTTGGAACTCAAAATACAGATTTAGTTGGCAACTTAAATGGTTTTGCCTTTTTTTGTAGGCAGCACAGGGCCTTGAAGAAAAACAAAATGAAACATTGTCTTGTTGTGCTGAGGTTTCTGTCTACATCTAGAATGTCTACTATCAAAATGCCATTCTTTATTAAGTTTTGGCAGCATCTAGTGAGTCACTAAAAATAACCTTTTTTGTATGGGGCTAAAAGAAGATTAAAATACATTTCTTGATGAGTAGATAGTTCTCTTTGGGTTGTGGGAGGTATAACGAGATAAAAGGATTTGACTGAATGACCTTTTGATACCTGTCTAATGTGTCTTTCTGCTGAACTCCTTTTTCAGAAAGATCTCACTAGAGCCAAACGGTAATATTCCCAGCCCTTTCCATAGTCTGTGTGTTTGCATATAAGGTAAAAGATGTTTAAGGAGTTACAGGAAAGACAGGTACAGAGAGACAAGAGTGAGATAAAAATGATGGACAAGTACACAACAAATAACAAGCTAGAAAAAAAATAGCGTGAAAAGTAAGCAGAGTCTTTCATAACGATCTGCTTGAGGTTTCACTGTCTGCTCCATTCTAGAGGAACCAATAAACTAACCCAGCACTGAAAATTCTTCCCTGTGCCTCTTACAGATGAAAACCAAATACACTTGTGAAATGATGAATGCCAACTTCAAATTAAAATAAAGTAGGCCAAGGAAAAGAAACTGCCTCTATAAAAATGGCTTGTTTTCTCTTGCTAGATGAGAAAACATCAACAAAATATCAATAGTCAAATTTCAAGAAGGAGAAAAAGAAAAAGCCAGGTGTAGTGGTGTATGCCTGGAATCTTATCACTTGGCAGGCTGAGGCAGGAGGGTCATGAGTTTCAGGCCAGCCTGGGTTACACAGTGAGTAGAAGATCCACATACACATATAGAGAAAAACAGAATCGTGCATTCTGATTTATTTTATGTGCAAGTAAAATACATTTCATAACAAAATAAGAGAATAAGAATAATTAATACACTGTATGTCATTATTTCAAACTAGTTACTCAGAGTACAAGATATCTCTTACAAAGACAAATAGTAGAAAAAGGTCAAAGTCTTGTCCTGGAGACAGTCAGATATTATCTGCATAGAACTGACTCAAATTTATGAAGTATAGTTCCAAAAAAACTATAATTTTACATTTTCCAATATTAGAATTAACAGTCAATGATGTAAGTATAGGGGTATGGTAGTTATGATAGTTTTTTGCTATTGATTGATTATAATAATAACAAATAATATATTCACCACAATTCTTGATGTAGCTGCCATTATTATCCCATTATTATACAGCTGTATTATGCCATTATTTTCACACATACAAAATTCTAATAAGTTAATCTTAGCCTAAAGAGCAAATAGATGGCACACTCAAGAAAACAAAAGTTATCAAGTCACAACTATTATTCTTTATGTCTTCTACTTCTTTTATGTAAAATGAAGTGTTACAAAATTTTGCTTATGATTCAAGAGTCCAGGGTACAAACACTGTTGTGAAAAAGAAGTAGCAATAACCTATTTGTAGGCAAGGTAAATACATGAATAAGAACATAAGTGCATATATAACTTAGAACTCCTGAAAGAAGCAATCAGTATATTTCCTTTTTGTTTTCACTCTTCCCAGATACAAATCCATAGGAACTATTACAGATTACATTCACTTTGGATTCTTAGCAAACTTATTGGCTCTTTCTGAATCAATGCATCTGTGTGGAGTAATTACATACTTTTATGTCTGACACTCAGCATAAAGGAAGTGGTTTTATTTGAATAGTAGAACTGCCTCCTGTGAAATAATATGATTGCTGAGTGTGCTCTCCTTCAGCAAATGTCTACAGGATAAAGCAGAAACTGATCTCACAATGCTTTTATTAAAGACCTATGAACTAAAGGTTTAAACATTACTTCAAGCAGGGCAAGGATAGATCGTGTTCGGAATAGTGAAAAATCAGGAACTGACAAAGTTTAGCAATCAACCAGAGGGAGCTGAAAAAGCAGTAAGAGTGCAAAAGGCAGCATTAAAGCTAGGGAGAAGACAGCAAGTGAGAGGCAGTGGGGTGAAAGACGGACGAGAGAGACACTGTAACGGAGAAATCACACCTCTGCCCTGTTCATCATATTTTCCCAGGTTTTGGAGATCCAGAAGCAAATACTGCAGCTCTGCTGAGCCACTGAGCCCCTGATGCCCCAGGGAGTGGAACACTTTCTCTCAGTTTCAGTCACTCTGGGGAATTATGCGGGCTCCCTAGAGTCCAGCAACAAAGAACTCTATCTCCTTACCCAAAAGAATGGCTGCTTGCACATGGACTATGAAGCTGACATCAAATCTGGTTTCTTTCAAACATGTACCAGTTGAGATATATTTACAATTGTTTCCCTTTTTAAAATCTCAATGCAGATGTGATGAATATGCTGAGTTTATTATCTTCGATGTTCAACATCAGTAGGCCCCAAACTCACTTAGCCGAGTGTCCGGCACTCCGAACAGGGGTTAAAGTTAGTCCTTTCTCAGACACAGATGACTAGGCCTTCCCATCTTCCTGGAATATTTGTCTTTTAGGTTGTGAGAAATGTATAAACCTTTTAAAAACTCATTTCATGTTTCTATAAAGGTTTAAAGATTCTGCAAGCCGGTGGCGACAGTACAGGCCAACTACCTTCTATAGCAGAGCACCAGTCACCAGAACAAATAATGCTGTTCTGTTAAATCCAGTAATAGATATCAGTTACTCAGGAAACACTTTGTAATTTAACTTACTGTTATCTCTCTAGATGGGCTATTTATAATACAAATTAATAATATCTTAACTAGCTTTGTGAAGAGCGTTGTTTTCAGGGTTTACTAAGCTGCCTTTCAAAAGATTTTTGATTAGCTCCCAAGACTGGAAATTTGTATTACTGGCCTCATTTCCAAAAGGAAAATCTATACCCTTGTACTGGTCAATATAAACAGTAATAAAGCATGTCATTTACAGCATGTCAAAAAAAAAAAGAACATAGTATTTCCAGTTGGGAAAAAAATACAGGTAGGCAAAGTAGTAGAAAAAAATTTTTTTTCAAAGATATTTTTATACAAAGTGTCTCCAGAGAAAAATAATTTACTGGGGTTCTACTTAGGGATGCTACTTTGCACAGAGTTCACCATTTGAGTTTGTAAAACAAAACAAGCAAAACACCATATGGTTCCACTTACAGTTCTTTAGAGCAGTGATAATGCTTTACTATCTCTTAGCAGAATGGATAAAAATTACAGTAAACAACCATCCTCATGATTATTCAAAAAGTTAAATGCTAAGCAACCCAGTGATTTACACAACATGATTTACACAGTGCTTTACTCAAAGCCCTAGAAGATGTCAATAGTGTAAACTGAAATCAACCAGCAGCCTCTAAGGGTTGACTTGGTAGTTGGTGTCCAAAAATAGTTGAAACCTTATAAATCTCCATTGTCACATTTAATTAATAAAATTTTAAAAAAGATGGCTAGGTTGAAAAAGACCATGATTATTTAGAAGCTATCATCAGTTTCTCATTATAAAATAGCCTGTGAACCAAAATTATCATGATAAATGGCAAATGATCTTGAAGTCTGAGCTGAATCATTTTCCTGGCACAAACTTTCCTTCACTGCAAAGTGAGACTCACAGGCCTTCCTGACCCATTCACAAGGCTATTTGAAGCCCAGGGAGGTAACACATGTGAAAACTATTTAGGAGTGTAAGGGGTTACCTCAAGGTGAAGAATTATTCTAAAATAGCTATGAATTTGATGTGAGAGGTTTTCTTTTCAAATTTAGATGGATACAATGCTTATACATCATCTAAGGTGATGTTCATATTTTAAATTATAATTTTCTCTTTTTCAAGCTTTCTGCTTGAACAAAAGGGCACTACCATATACTATTAAGGTAGATGTTTAATATGAACATATTTTTGCTTATACAGCAAGCTGAGTCTTAGCTCCACAGTCTCAATTTCTGAAGCTAGAAGTAAAATAAATGAAAATTTGTTCTTATTGCATTAAAACAAGCAAATTAAAAAGAGAAAAAGAGCTTGGGAAGCTAATTCTAATCGTATTTTCATATAATGAGTGTGCTGATAATTGTTGTCCGCAGGGATTCTCCCATATCTGTGGTCTTTTTAAAAAAATTAGCCCACTTTTTGAGTTTATAAGTGAAAAACTGCCTGAGCACAATACAATATTCCCTTTAGAAAGGACTGATGTAGGATCAAAGAGGGCGTTCAACAAGTGACTTCATAAGCTTTGCTAAATCAGATGCATTCTTCTCTTGAGTATTTTCCTTCAGTGTTTTAATTAAGGGCTGAAAGTTCATCCTTCCTGACTTTTTTATTCTGTACACTCCATCTTTCTGCTCAAGAATTTGTCTCCTGTAAATGAAAGACACAAATGGTAAATAGGCATGTGTCCGGAATGGACATGCGTGCTCTGCTGCCTGCCCCTGCTGGGCCCATCTGCTCTGATGGCAAGATGCCCACTGGCAAGCTGGCCCATTTCCCTCTCTCAGAGCTGCCAGCCTTCCAAGGGCTGTGAGTGGGTTCACTGTGGTGAGAGCGAGCTTTCCGCAAGGAGCCCTTCGACCAACCTGCATATGGATCTGTTTGCACTTGACCACACTTGTTGGCTCTCATGTGTCATAAAACAAATGCTCCTAGTGTGAGTAGAAAGAGGGCAGGCTGTACTAGTATTTCAGGCGTCAGTGAACATAGAACACATGCACGACTTCCTGTAGGAAATGGCTCAGAGTGGACGAGGAGGATGCGAATGAAAGGGAGAGGAAAATGATCTATTATCAGTGTGCAAAGAAGTAATATTAGCCTGAAGGTTCCTGAGTGGGCATGTTACTGTCCTGCATAGGAATATACTTCTGTCTCTCACTTGGTCTATAAACGTCTGGAGAGACAGAGAGTGTACATGAAGTATTCCGTTGTCTATGGGGGCACCAGCGACCTGAAGTAGCATCCCCCCTTTTTAGACTTCTTTCAACCTAGGTCTGAAAGCATCAAATTAAGACAGGATGCAAAGCTTAGGGACTTCAGAATAGAGAGATAATGGTGAAGTATTTTGAAGACTAAGTGCTCTAGAAACGGCTCTGTGCTTTTTAAATATTAAATTTCAAATACAAAGGAGAAACAAGATCATGAATGAGTTACACAGATTCAGACATGCCTCCTAAATGTTCAGAAATGTCATCTATGTCTGAGTGGGTAAAAATGGAAAGCACTGCTACAGGAAAACCCAGATTGACTCGTGCATTTAAATTTAATATATACTTAATGAGCACTGTGGGCCACGTGGTAAGGATGTGAAAGTGGACAAGATAAAACCCCCTCCCTATGGAGCGTATATTATAATGGAGAAAGAGATAAATATATGCCATAATGCAAGGTAGTAATAAAGACTGTGAAGCAGAAAAAAGGGACAGAGAGTGAGGGGAGCGGTGGTTTAGATAGAATGGGAAGGGAAGGCCTCACGGGGAATGATATGTGCTCAGAGATCTGTGTGATGTAGAAGAATAAGCCTTGAGAAGTTCTATGGGAAGAGTGATGCAGGTGGGAGAACCAGAAGGTGCAAAGATATTGAGGTGAGCAAAAACTTGGCCTATTCAGACAAAAATTGTGAACAAAAAGAAAGGAAGACAAAGAATAGAATGATAAGAGACGACGTTGGAGACAGAAAACTAAGTTAGGTCATGGCATACCTGCAGGTAATACCTGTGAATGCTCTGGTGTTTTTTTTACCTAAATGTGATAGGAAGTGACTGACAGTTTTAGGCTGATGAATGACATTATCTCTGATATGAACTTTTATGTGATTATTCTTGCTTCATTTCAAAGGAACAACCGTGGGAAGCAAATAGAAAGGAGACAATCATCATCCAGCTACCAAAATTATGTAGACATGTAATAAAACTGACTTAGATTGAATGGATTTTGGAGTAAGTCAGAAGTGGTAATGTTGGGATAGATTTTGAGGACACAGTTGATAGAATATTTGGCTATTTGGTTATGGGGTGTCACGGGGAATGGAGGACAAAAATAACTTGTGGTGTGAGTGAGCAACTGGTTGGCTGCTGAGAACACAGATGAGGACAGAAAGGAAGAGGAGTGCATATCAGGGAAGGGACTGGGCAAGACCTGTGCTTGCAACACTGAGTGGGCAGCTGTGAGTAAAAATCCACAGTTCAGACTTTGACCACCTGAAAATACAGTCAAACCCTAAAAGCGCATCTGTCACACAGTGAATGCTTAGTAACTGATGGCTTTTCTGTTGTGGTTATTGTTAATATCACACAGACATTATTATTATTATTATTATTATTATTATTATTATTTGCCTCACAGATATTACTCTAGGAGGAGCTTTGATGAATGGAATGGATTGACTCAGATACAGCAGGACCAGTTTAAGATACCACGATGTGTTTTTGTTCTGAACAAGAGGGAAGATGTGGGCAATGCCTCATGCATTCCAAACAACAGTTATTTAGAAAAGAAATGGCAGGGGATGGATGGCAAAAACATCTCCAGTGGTCCTGTGCTGTACCACAGGACAATGGCTCTCAAATGTTTTAGGCTCACCTGGGAAGCCTTACAAATCAAGATGGCAAAGATTCACTTGGGGCTGACTGGCTCAGAATCCTCAAGGATTGAGGTCCCGAATACATAACTTGAAAGTGTTTCCTAGGTAACAATCTTCTAAGCCAAGACATGAAATATGCGCTAACTGTAACTGTTACAGTAGAAAAGAAAAAAAAAATAACAGTTGTCTTTTCTATAAAGCAGGCACACGCAGTCCACTTCTTAATTATAGCAGAATATGCTTATCAAAAATAGACTTGCTTTCCAGAATGGTAAAGCACCATGAAGTGACAGGTATGTTATTATACCTCAGGGAACATTTAGGGCACCGGTTTTAGAATTTGTGATGCCAAATGCTAGTGAGGATACAGGGAAACTTCACCTCTCATACATTGTTGCTGGGAATGTAAAATGGCACACTCATTCTAGAAAACAGTTTAGTCTCTTTGAAAACTAAACATTCGTCAGTTGCGCTATTGGGCATGTATCATCAAAAACCAACAACTTATATTGACACACAAGCCAACACATGAACATTCATGACATCTTTATTTATAATGGCCCCAAACTGGGAAAAACTCAGATGTCTATTAATAGGTGAACAGGTAAACAAAATGTAGTTCATTTATATCATGGAATATTATTTGGCAATAAAAAATTAACTATGGGTTCATGGGATAGCTTGTATCCATCTTGAGGACATTATGCTAATTTTTTTAATTTCAGAAGATCATATATTGTGGGGAAATTTCACCTATGTTATACTTGAAACTGGCAAAATTACAGTGATAAACTGGTTGTTGAAGTCTAGGGGTGAAGTGATGAGGAGAGGGAAGAGAAATGGGTCTGGTCATAAAAGGGCAGCACTAGAGACCTCCGTCATGGTGTTTTCCACCTTGAATGCCTTATGTGGCATTTATACAAATGAATGTGTGATAAAGTTGCACAGACAAAACAAACACACACTAATAAATCAATGTAAAACTTGTGAAATTTGAATGTTTGTGGTTCATACCAGTGTCAATTCTCTGGTTATGTTATTTTAACTACAGTTCTGCAGGTGATGCCGTTGGGTAAATGGGGTTTAAAATGGGTCATGGCACATCTATCTTGTTTTTCTTGTAACTAGGTGTGAATCTATCATTGTCTCAACATTTTAAAAAAGTTTGAAAAGTTGAAGGCATTAAGGAGTATCACAGAAACTTAAGACAACTTCAGTATGATCAGTTTCAACAGAAGCTGCTTTGATTAACTGGCTCTCAGTCATGTGGATTGCTGAGAACCATTACAGTTAAAACTTCAGATACAGTCACTGAACAAGATTGGCAGAGAGGTTAAAATGTCTCATCCCCTAGTCGTTATGAATATGAGCATTATTTATGTGTGGCTGTGGAGAACTCATTTAACTTCTCTCTTTGATGAAAAGGTGAGGCTAGATGCTATCTGAACTTCCTTTCATGCTTAATGTTCCACACATATATCATTATCCTCAACCAAATTTAGAGACTAACATTTGATTTTTATATAATAAAAATATATGCACTACTAGGTTTTGTTTAGAAGAAAAGTCTAAAGTCTTCCCTTTGGTATGGCAGCAGGTGGTTTTAGGACAGCTTGTTTTCTTGATGATGAGAAAATAATTTTCTGGAAACAGGATGCAACAAACAATGAACAGTACTTTAGGACAGTTTTTGAGGAAAACTAGAAACATAACACAACACTTTTTTATTAAAATATAGGTAATAGGTAACAAGGGTACAAATTTTGTCTGTTAATATAAACAGGACTGGGTACAATTTATTGAAGACAAGAATTATTTCATAAATAAAACTATTGATTATGAATAAGATCCTTTCAAGAATGGTTTTGTTGCATATATGCATGTGTGTACAAATATTTTTAGAATGATTCTCCAAGGAACTAAGCACTTCTGAATCATGATCATAGTAGTATTTCTTTTTTAGAAGTCAGTGCAGGATCACAGAGTTTAAGGTTTCTGGAGCAACACCAGAAACCATAAAGATCAGCTAACCAATGTCCAAACAATGATTAATGGCATCTATCCTTCATCGTTTGACATTTAGAAAGGCAAACAAACAGCAAGCCTACTAGTAATGGAAGTGGAAAAATCCCATGTGGAATGGATTAGGTAGAGTTCATCAGGTGGAGTGAGCTGAGCTAGCCATTTTGGGATATGTTGAGCAAGAATTTTTAAAAGGCATCAAAGAAGTGAAAGAGAATCTTCCTCAATAGCAAAATCAAACACACCAGAGCTTAATCAACCCATGACCATCAGTCCATATGCTCTGACACACACCCATCTATCACAGCACTAAATTTCAAGGCCATGATTAATTTTATGAGTTACAAAAGTGCACAATTTGCTGTGGTTTGAATAGCTGTTTGTACTAAACACTTCCTCATATGCTAAAATCCTTACCCTGAGATGATGGTGTTAGGAATTCAACCTTTGGGAGATGTTCAGGTCATGAGGGAGTGTTCTTACACATGCAATTAGTGGTCTTATAAATGAAACCCAAGAGACACTCAGACCCTTTACAACACCTAAGGATTCAGGAAAAAGATACTTACTATCTCTGAGCCATAAAAAAGGCCCCTCCAGACACCAACTCTGTCTTGATATTGGACTCCCAATCTCCAAAACTGTGAGAAATAAATTTCTGGTATTTATTAGCCAAAAAGCTATAGCAGTCTTAGCAGACTAAGATACATTCCTTTGGACATACTTCAAGATCTTCTTTCTTCTCCAAAATGCTTTAATACTAAGCTTAAACGATTTAGTTTTTGGTAAAGTGACTGTTGCTCATCATGGGTTTGACGTGTCATATCAATGGCTCTCAAGATGTGATCCCTGGATCCGTGGTGTCAGCATCATCTGCTAACTTGTTAGAAATACAAACACCTGTTTCCCATCCTAGATCTACTAATTCAGGAACTTGGAATGGGGCCTAGCAATCTGAGCTTCCAAAATCTCTCCAGGGGGCTCTTATGCAGGCTAAAACCCCGAACACCTGTTCACTGGGTCCTAAACTCCACCTCTCTGTGTTGATGAGGATTTAGCACAAACCAAATTACAGAATATTTCTTTAAAAATTAAAATCGAGGATTCACCCTTATCAAAACTGAGAACTAAGAGGGAACTTCAGAGTTCTTAAATATCTTCTGTGGACTGGATTCTGACAATTAGGTTATCTATTCATAAAATGGGCTATTTATTTTTTTAGTCCATTCTTTCAGCTTGCTACAACAAGGAACCTTCTATTTTCAGAAGTCATAACCCAAACACTGTGGTGGACAAAATCTTAGAATTTGAATCTACCTCTTTAAGACTCAAGTTCTCTTTCGATTTTCATGGCAGAGGTCTAAGGCAGATTCTAGGCAGTAGTTAATTTGAATATACACTTCTTTATGTGGTTGTTGAAATAAAAATGTTGCAAAGATGTTACACATCTACTGATAGCCTTCCTGCTTTTGGAATATCTATATATTTTCCCATTTTATCTCATACAACACAATTTTGACTATCTTTATATCATGTTGTTTCATTGTGTTTCTTCTTAATTACATCTTCCCAGTAGACTGAATGTAAGTTCCCTGAGGACAAAACAGTGGTACACATTCTGGTCTTTATTTGCAAGGTGTACTCTAGCCTTCCTGTCAACACTAATGAATGGATACTTTCATCTTTCCAGTCTCACACTAGGTCACCTTAGCAGCTGGATGTCACCTTGCAGTAGACTGATTGTTTTCCTAATGAGAACTTGGAGCAAATCACTCAATTGTCAGCTCAGCATCTGGCCAACCTAAAGTAACATTTCGAGTATTGCTAAGGAAAGTGATGCTAGCAATAAAACACTCCTTTTGCATCTGAGATCTGCCATATTTCTCTTTCTTGGTCTATCACTAGATAAAGACAAGTATGTATTATGACCGTAATACCTTAGTGTTGCAAGAGTTCTATGACAAGTTTACCATTAGCATATATTTACTTTTAAGCTTTGTACTTGTCTTGTAGATTTGCATCAATCTCAATCAGTGCTTTCTTTTCATGTACATAGAGATTAGTGTAACAGATTCAGGCAGCACTAATGTGCACCTTGGCAATTTTTAGAGATAAGACTTTATTTCTGGAAAATAAACTGAGCCATAAAAGACATGTATACAAAAATGCATGGCAATGTAAAATAGTGATACGATTACATTAACCACTCAACTTAAGCAGCCACAAAAGTTTTCCATGCACCATTACAGTCAAGCTGTAAGCTTCATTTACTATAGTTATCTTGATTATAGCAGTGGTAAATTTTATGTAAAACCAGTATTATTATTTTATGCTGGTTTGCTAACTTGTCTTCCATAATGCCATTGTTACTTTTTATCACAGAAGAAAATTTTTATTTTCCACCAAATATGCAAAATCTGATAAACCACAACTTGTGACATGCAAACCATGCTTCCTTAGGTATTGTTACAAATCCTTCCTCATGATAGAAAAGATTATTTTAAATTAGTTTTTTTTTCCAAAGGTATCCATTCAGGGATATACAATGTTTTCTATACCTAAGGTTCTAAAGTTTTCTACTCTCAGCAGATGGTGTGCTTTCACAAGTACCTCTGAGTGAGTAATAATACCACCATCACTGTGGAGTTAAGGTAACTCTCTCACACTTAAAAGAATCCCAGAATAGTATCCCCAGGACCACATATTGCAGCTGAATCACTGATCTGCTGTTTCACTAGTGAGGGACAGAACATTTGTACATGCAGAGGATTTTTAGGGCCTGATGCTTACAGATACTTGTTGCATAGACAAGAAGGCCATTTACTTCCTTGTCAGAGAATAAGGATTACATTTCAATAGTAGCTAAAAATCAGACATTTCCTAGCAGACCAACAGAGGAAAGCAGAAAGCCAGAAATATGATTTACCAATGTTTACCTGCCATTTTAAAATGAATCTGTACTCTTAGAAATAACCTCATTTCTCCTATCACAAAACACTGAAGCATGACTTAAAAAGATGAAGTGTGATTTTTCAGGAAAAATAAAGAAGTTTAGTACAGGAGGTCTCTAATATTTCTGTTCTGTAATTCACCTCTGTTGCCCCACACTTATCATAAAGTCTACTAAACACACAGCCGAGAGTTGGTGCTGTTGGGAGTAAATGAGTCCAGGTCAGCATTCAGCAGGATGATTCAAGTTGGCGCTGTATTTCCCAAACAAGATGCAGGGTGGTGACCAGGCACTCGGCAGATGCAGAAACATTGAGCACAGACACAGGAAAACTGTGAAAGCTTCATATCTATCCCCCAACAGGAAATACACTTGAGTTAGAGGTAGCAGAGTTTCAAGCTGGTTTCGTTAAATTTGTCATAGTTTTTTGTTTGCTTGTTTTGTTTTGGTACTGGGGATCACACTCACAACTTTGCACTTGCCAGGCAGGTACTTGTGCCTCTGAGCCAAACCCCCAGCCCTTCATTCAACTTTTGTGACACAAGGTGATCTTAAGATTTGGGGGCATTTAGGAGAGTGATGCAGATATACTCACCTATTATTACTAGAGATGCTTCCATTATTACTTGTTAATAGTTGCAACTAGTTATTTCCACGGAGCTATGCTATGTATTTTTAGAAAAGCAAATTTGAGAGCAGAACTTGATTGTGCAGATCTCTCACTCAATCACAACTAACAGGTCAGTTAAATAAACCACAAGGCTCTGACCAGCGCATTGCCCTTCATCCACCCGGGGTTGTTCATCCCCGTTATGCATCCCAGTCACATGAATGGTGGTGCACATGTTCCTTCCTTCTTCAACTAGAACCTACTGTTCCCTGTACAGATAGCTCACTTAATGGCAAGGCCTGGACAGCTGTCAGAGCATTTAGCAATTTCTTCCTTCTTTGACCAATAACATAGTCAAAGAGTCAAAGATTTCAGCTCCATCAGATTGAAAAAATTGTGTAGCTTTTTTTTTTTACTAGAAATTAGAGTTAATCATATTACCACAGAGGGTTACTGGGAGGGACTAAATGCAATAGGTGAAACGTGTAGGACAGTCCCTGACACACGGTAACACACACACGGTAACACACACACACACACACACACACACACACACACATATTAATTAACTTTCTGCAGCCTGATTCCAAGTTGGAAGACAAACCTAGTGACAGCTTTTCTTCCATGAACATCAGCCTATGGGTTAAGAATGCCCTAGGCACAGGCTGGTCCCAGGGGCAATGACCATGCCATCTCTATGAACAAATTGGCACATTTATAGCTTAGTCCTCATAAACTTGGTGAATGTGACTTTGCCATTGAGAGAGGCATCTAGTTTCTGAATTTAAAAATGAAGATCACTGGATTTTCATGAGTTCGATGAAATTTTCCCTGTCAACAGTGGCCTCTGTACCTGCCTTTCAACTTGTACAGTTTATTTCTGGTTATTGATTTGAAACACATCAGGATGTTCAAATGAGAAACTTGAGGTTGAAATGCTCAGATTCTGATTTTTAAAAAGGTACCCTGGGTTATGAAGTGCAGAAGTAGGTGAACTTCCATCATTAGTGCCAGCTTTAAAATTCTAAAGTTGGGAAGAGAAATTCTGAGTTAACGAGTGAGGCTGGTATATAGTTTAAATACCTGCACATTTAGCAAATATCCCAGACGGTACCAGCAGTTTTTGAAACATCTTGACAAACACTACAAGAAAATGCCAGTGTCACAGGTACATGGAGACAGAAAAGCACATAGACAGTTTGGCAAGTATGAGCTATGCCAAGGCTAGTTCCCTTACAGAATACAATAGGCTGATAGAACATGGGAGAGGGAAAATTGAAAAAATGAAGTCTGCTATAGACTTGTCAAGAGTTTGGAGAAACACAAAGGAAAGGACTAGAATGTTTTTACTTTTACAAGGCCAGTGATGAATTGCCTTTTAGGACCATCCCACTCAGCTAATGCTGGCGCAGGCCCTCATAGAGGAAAGCTAAGAGAACAGAACAAGACAATAAAAACCAAAGGAGATGAGCAGCATCAGAGGGTACAGCCTGTTGGGAAAGCATGTGCTTATTTAGCATGCCTGAGGCCCTGTTTTCACTCCCCAACCCCAAAACAAATAGAAACAAGATCACTATGATTTAAATATGTCCCTAAGAGGCTCATATGTTGGAAGCTTAGTTTTCAGTGTGGGGATATTAATACTTAGGGGAAACTTTATGAGGTAGGCATACTGAGAGGTCTTCATTGGCCCCTCCCTGTCCCACTCTGCTTCCTTTCTTGTATATTTTCCAAACATTCACACCATTGTAATGCCATCTACCATGAGATCCTTTCTAGAGCTCAGCTAATGCTGGCACCACATTCTAAGATTTCATAAATGTGTAGTAAATGAACCCCTTTTCTTTATAAAGTCACTTGGGGGCCTTGGGATTTAGCTCAGCGGCATAAGTGACTGCCTTGCAAGCATGGGGTCGTGAGTTTGATCCCTGGTACCAAAAAAAAAAAAATTCAAGATATAAAGTCGCTTGGCCTTAGGAATTTGGTAACAGAAAATGGGCCAGTATAGAGACGGAGAGGATAAATTGGTAGGAACAAAGACAATTGGTATAAATTTCATTTGTTCACCTATTGAGAGAAGCAATGAAAGCAAAGGGAAAAAGAGACATTGATGTACCTAACCTTTTTTCATCTTGATCACCAACCTCAGCCATAAAAACAAAAAGCATTACACACATCATGGCAAATGGCAGGACTATTTTTTTTCTTGCACTATTGTGGCTGAAATTGGATTGTTTTGCCTTTTTTAAATGATCCAAGGAAAACTGGCACTAAAATATCACTTCCTTGGTTCATTTTAGTTGCCTTTCTTCCTTTCTATATAAGGACTAAAACTAAAAATACAAATACAAAGCAGTATCTCATGTCTACGATAAATGTAAACATTAGATGTATTTAAAAAAACTTGTATTTTCTAGCTGTTATGTCGTACACACCTAGAAAATAAGGCATAAAACAAAAACAACACGAGCTGGAACAAAACACAAACAAACAACAAAAAAGTAAGGGGGAAATGATGATTTAAATACAAATGACACAGAAAACAAAAAGAATAGCCAGATGCTTTGAAATGTTTTTCTGTTTTGAAAATCTGATTCATATTTGGATCAAATTTTCGAACTCAGTCTGACTCACACATCATTTCCTAAAAGGTGTTTAGCAGCAATAATAGAAAGTGCTATTTTGCATACATCCTAATCTAAACATTACTTTTCCAGTAGTTAAAAGAGACAGGATTCATATTCTCATGGGAAAATGGATCACCCGACACATTTTGTGTTTATAAACAGAAGCTGACACTCTGGGGGGAAATCTGGACTACTACCCACCAAAGATGTAGTGAGCACCTTCTGCTCTTGTGAATCCCTCCTTCTTTCCGATCATCTATGGTGTAAAACCTATTTTTCCTCATACTGAAGCCTTACCTACGCATTGTGTGGTGACTTAATCACCACATTTAAACAAATGCCAGCCAAGTAATTACTTTAAGAAGGAAGACATCTGATTAGCACTACCAGGGATAGAGCCTTTATTTGAAAAAGAATGACTGTGTATGTGAGCAAACAGCTGCTGCATCATTTAAAAATCTGTTTTTCAAGGGATGGTTCCTCCAACCTACCCAAATGATGTTACTGAAAAAACACTGTACAATGATTGTTTAAAAAAAGTCTCATCCCCCAAACATTGCAGAAGCCCAACCATTTAAACACACAAGCACAGTGAGTAAAGGTGAATTATGATCAATTGAGGGTACAGATTTACACACACACACACACACACACACACACACACACACACAATGTAGAAGTAACAGAACAAACATAAGGTCACCGGTGGTGAGGAATAGTGAAAAGGTAAGACAATAGTACTTTTATGGGCAGAGAATGTATATCATCGTATATGAAAAGGAAATAAGTTGTTCACAAAATATTTCTCTACTTTACTTAAGAACAGTGGAGTAAAGGGTATGTGGAACTAAAGTTTAGGATTTACAGAAAATTAAAAAAACGCTCTGCTTAAACTATGCATAGTAAAATATGATTGCCTATTAAAAAACTAAAATATTCCTCATCACAAGTGGTATCTACTAAGTGAATATGTCTATTGTGTCCTGTATGTTTATTAATTTGCTAGTCGATAGCATAAAATTATGTAAAATATTATACTGAAAATAAAATGGAAACCACATTTAGGGATAAGAGGTACAGTGTACTTCTCAAATATTCATACCTCTATATTTTATTACAATAGCATCTTAAAAGGTTTTAACTTTTTACTTTTTGCCAATTTTGTCTTACCTACTTTACTCAAGAACAAGTCACCACTGGGGTTTGGAACTGTACCCCAATTATAAAAGCTTTCTTCAGAAACACAGTTGCTCACAGGAGAGCCTTGTAGCTAAGATTTTCTTTAATCTCACTGACCCCAGCGAAAAGTGCCCGTGTGCAATAGACAGCGAATCCCCCATGGTGAAGCTGATGTGGGAATGACAATGATGAGTCTGGACATCTGCATATGCATCTGTCTCTAACAATATTGTGTGACAAGATCTCCTGAAAAGCATCTTCTTCAAAAGATGCAGAAAAGCTGCTGTCCTTACCTTCAAGTACACACATGAACCCTAAGTACACACAGGATGTAAAAACAGCTAGAAAATGCATAGATTTGGCAACTGTGGAGAACAAAAGCAGGCTCATATTTGGCGTTAATTACAAAATCAGATACAGAGTAGATTTGGTTTGAGGCCAGAAAATAATTGTGTAAGATACTGACATACATTTAACCAAAGAGATAGTTTTAGGTCACTCATTTTAATTTCTTTAGTATATTTATTGGAAAAGGTATTTGTCATTTAAAGCCCCCAAACTGTTAAATAAAAAAAATTCCAAGAAACCTAAAATGATGAGTCAAAGGTATTAAAAGTATACATTTAGTGTATTCTGCACTAGTTGGATGAATCACTCTAGTACATGGTTAACATCTTCAGGGAGCATGAGAGTTCCCCAGAGGCAACAACTTAGTATTACTGATTGTACCTCCAAAGAGTTCATGCAGTTTAGACTGTTGACCTGCTCTAGAATCCATCCCCAGGATACTGCCTGAGAATCTGCATTCTCAAGGTGCTAGTTCTGTTAATTCTGCTTGACTGAGGACACTTTGAGAACCATTGCTCTAGTACAGTGAGAACGCCAGGGCGAGCTACAATGTCAAAAACTTGATTTGTCTCTTCCAAGAATTTACTCACAGTACTGCTTTTACGATGTTCCTCCTGTCAACTGTCACTTCTCAGCACACAACTCAAGCAGAGAATTCTTTACTCGAGCTCTTATATTTAATCCAACAAGTAATGACCATATATCTTGGCAAATTGATACATTTGTTTTTAATGTATACTTTTACATTTAAAAAATGAACAAGAATATTTGCTGCTAGGTGTTTTTCAGAGTGTAAAGATGAATCCTGTGTCCACTGTTTTCTTCCTGTCTCAGAATCATTCCTCCATATCTTTGCTCTTCAGAACTCATTTCACGGGGATGATGTGCCTGGCAATAATGACTTTTTAGAATACTGGGAAAGCTAGGACAGTATGATTCCAGAGTGCTACCAGAAAAGACATTCTATGAGAGTGGAGAAAATCTCCAACTTGCTACTGCCTGGAGCTCTGCTTGCCAGAAGGGGAAAGAGCACTGATTTCAGGACTGATTGTACCTCCAAACAGTACGTGTGGCTTAGACTAATGACCTGCTCTGTGAGCCTATCCGTATCACCATTCAAAGAATCACTCATCTCAGTGACCTTTAAAGCACTGATTATTTGAAAACAGATCAGCAGTAACCCTTTTAGATTAATCCTAATAGGATCAATGTGGAGTGATAGTGTTTCAGTTTATACTTGAGAAAACATATGAATTGCACTTCTGTAGTAAAATAACTTTTCCTTGTTCCGCCAACTAAGCACAACTCAAAACCCTGGACTTTATACATAAAATAGACACACCACATCTCTCAAAGTTAAGAGTTTTAGTCGCAGGCTTGTAACTAAAAACATAAGAATCAGAAATGCCAATAGGCACAGGTTTTCAAAAGGAGCCAACGAAAGCATTCGCTCTCCAGCCTAAGAACCAGAAAAGAACTAGCATCAAAAGACAAAATAAGGGCCAGGAATATAGCTCAGGGGCATAAGCACTTGCCTAACAAGTGTGAGGTCATGAGTTTGATCCCGAGTAGCAAATATAATAAAATAAAATAAAATAAAATGAAATAAAATAAAACAAAACAAAACAAAACTGCTATGCCTTGTATCTAGATGTAACCCTAAAATCTCACACGCTCATTGGTGGGGCTTTTGGGAATGACTGGGTCATGGGAATGTGATACTAAATCATGGGTGTGTGATACTAGAATAGCCTGCTGATTGGGTTAGCAGTGTCTGGGCGTAGATGATGGAGTTACTGAGGCATAAGACACGCTCTGGGTGTGGGTGACACCAATAGGCTTGCCCGGATAGAGTAAAAAGGGGAAGAAGGAAAAGTCATGCCCCATCCCACCTGCCATGCTATGAATAGTTTCTCCTCTGCCATGGCCACCCTACTTGCAGCCAGCCAGCTATAGATTGAAAGCTCTACAAACTGTGAACCACAATAATCCTTTTATCCTTTAATTTGTGAGAGTTGGGTATTTTGTCTCAGCAATGAGAAAGTGTCTAAGACAAAAACAAAGCAAAACATTTAAGTAATTTAGTGCTTATCCTAGTATAGCCATATAAAACAAAACAAAACAAAACAAAACAAAACAGTTGCTCCACTACACTGGTCAACACAGAAAGAAAACTTAAACTTGTTCCCTCAGTAGGTTATAGTAAGGTGTCCCAGCTCCACCTACTCATCCTGCTGTGCTGTCACAGAAGGCCAGCTTGAAAACTGGGACTTTCATTCCCATCAGGTGAAAATACAGATTCCTCCCTACCTCAACCATGCTCTCAATGGAGATCTTGGACTTCAACACACCTGGCCATACCAAGGCTCCCCTCTTCATCTCAGCTGGCATGGTACTACAAAACGAAGCATGAGGACTGCCACTGAAGACTAGAAATCAGTAGTCAACAGTCACCAGAAATCTTCATCCTCAAGATGTCAGTTGAAACCACGTAAGGAACATAAAGGAGGTACCCCTACCCTTCCCAGACAAGGAAGCATCAGTAAAGACCCAGTAAGAAGCCTGAATTCTCAGCTGGCCCTGTGTAATATAAAGCTCATAAGGAACAAAGAAGGACCAACTGAGGAGCATGGTCATCAACCCCACTGACCACTTTCCCACTGGTGATATTAGTGAAAGCCAGCTAAATGAGAAGGCTTACATGAGATCCAGAGTCTCCTAATGTATAAGAAAATAGCCAGGTATTAATTAAAAATAATTCATCATGCCAAGAACTAGGAATAAAACTGAATGAAGAAATAAAAGTGGTCAACAATGAGGTTACAGATGTTAGAACTATCTGACAAATTTTCAAAGCAACTATAATTAAACACTTCAATGAATGATATCAGCTAAGAAACATTGAAACAAAAGCTAAGATGACATTTTAGAACTGAAAACAAAAAGACAGCATCAGAAATAAAAGTCAAAGTAGAGGGACTCAATCACAGAATGGAAGTGACAAAAAAGAACTGAGTTGGGAAATAGAAAGAAAACATGCTGGAGGAGAAAAACGAAAGAACAGAGCCTCAGAAATCTCTGTATGGTAGGTGGAATAATGCTTCCCAAAAGACATTCAGGAGATTTGCCCTAATCCCAGGAAGCCATGAAGTTATCTAGTATTTTAAAAGAAATTCTATGATGTTATTAAATCACAGTTCTTGAGAAAGGCAGATTGTCTTGAATGATGCAGATGGGCAGTAGATGTGATCACAGTGTCATTACAAAGGAGACAGACGGAGATCTGATTACAGAAAAGGAGATAAACATGATGATGGAAGTAGGACATTGGGGTTATTCAAGGAAGCAATTATAAATCAAAGAACATAGGCAACTTCCAGAATCTAGAAAACGCAAGGTTGTAGAAATTCCCTAAAGCCTCCAGACAGAAGTAGCCGTGCTAACACCTTGATTTTAGCCCAGTGAGATTTTATTTGACTTTTGGCCTTGAAAAACGTAAGAAAAATAGGCACATGTTGTAAGACACCATATGCATACTAATTTGTTACAGTAGTGATAGAAGCCTAACATGCTATGAGACTATAACAATAGGTCTAAAACTTCTATCTTGGAGGCCTAGCAGAAGAGAAAATGTAGGGCTGAAAAAGTGTTTAAAACATAATGCCTGAAAACTTTCCAAATCTGACAAAAGTAGATAAATATAAAGTTTGAAAAAACGGAATGAACCTGAATCCTATGCCTAAAAGAAACAGACAAATCTAACGAAATACATTCAATGACATACCAGTTAACTTTATGAAAACTAAAGAATAAAATCTTGTAAACAAGAGAGAAATGCTAGGAGAAACCCAACTTTTAAGACAGTGAATTTCTCATCAGAAAATATGAAGGCCAGAAGAAAGTGACATAACACTTTCTAAGTATTGAAGCAAGAGTCCATATCCAATAAAAATATCCTTCAGGAATTGCAATGATTAGATGTGTTGTCAACTTGAATGAGAACACCTAGCAGATTGGTTTATCACAGTTCTGGGGTGTCTGGATGACTGACTTACTGAAGAGGGAAGCCTCACCCTGGATGTGGGAGGCGGCAAATAACAGGTTTGTAGCCTGAATGGCATAGAAAGGTACACAGAGGCTTATTCAGAAGCGCTTCACTATTGCCCTTGGACACTCCTCTCCATTTCCTTAAGGCTTCAAGTGCAAACTCTACAGCCTTCCAGTGCAGACCCTCAGGCTTCCTGTTAGACTTCTCCAGATTCTGCAGTGAGCTCCAAGACTTAGATTTTTTACTGGATCCTCAGACTCTCCAGTGCATTCTTCCACCCTTGACTCCACAGGCTGACACTGTAAACCTACCTTTTAAATTATAATATATATATATATATTCCCTACGTGATACAGGAATGGGGGGAGACAAGGTATTTTTAGGAAAACAACATATGTTGTCTCCCATAAATTCAACCTTCTCTCCAAGGATGGTTGAAGGACGTTCTGAAAAGAAAGAGACAATAATTTAGGGATGCTAGCGCATCAATAATGAACTTGTGAGTTGGGAAATAGAGCAATAGGATTTACCCAATTTGAACAACATGGCGAGCAAGAAATGAACATGCCAAGTACAAATTTGGATAACTGCATTGGACCTTGGCCATCTTCTTTTAAGCTTTCTAAATTACGTTTGATAGTTGATGTGAACACTGTAGCACTCTGATGTGATTTTAAATGTACACAAAGGAATTCTTAGGGCAACTGTACTGTAAGTTAAGGATATAAAGGGATGTGAAACTTTTATAATTCAGTCAAATGTACAAAATGGTAACAGCAGTGGACAGTGATAAACTATATATATATATATGATATAATACTTAGAGTGATCACTCTTATAGGACTACACAAAGTTATGCACTTAAAACACTTATACACAAATAGAGGTAAGAATTCTAAAAATATTGAAGTAACTGACAGGATGGTAGAAAAACTGTAGAGAAACTAAAATCAAGGAGAACAAAAAATAAAATAATAGATTTGACATAAATATTTACAGTGTGAATATTTACAGTAACTGTATATGCTCTGAATATAACAGGCAGGGGCAAGGGTGTGAGGGTAGATAATGGGGGGATGGATATGAGCAAAATGTATTGTACACATTTAAACCCTCAAAATGTGGAACTAGCGAGGGAGGGCCAGCAAAGGTGGTAATGTGGGGTCAAAATGATTAAAGTATGTTATATGCATAGAGGAATCTATGAAAACTAGATATATTAAACTACACAGAGAATAAAAAAGGTAGAAAGAAAAAAAAGACACAGTTTGGCAGAAGGATGAAAAAATATGACCCAGCTATATTTTTTATACAAAAGACTGAAACAGTATATAATGATATAGGTAGGTGAAAGCTATAAGAATGGAAAAAGATATCATGAAAATATCAATTAAAGAAACATGAGTCTATATTAAGATCAGATAAAGTAGACTTTCAAGCAAGTAAAATTGTCAGATATAACAAAGGGAATTATGTATCAATAAATGAGTCAACACACCAAGAAGACTTATCAGTCCTAAATATATGTGTGTCAAATAACAGAGCTGCAAAATATATAAAATCAAATTGGTCAAAGTGAAAGGAAAAATAAGTAAAACCACAATTATATTGGGGATTTAATACTCTTTAATCAATAGGACAACTAACCAGAAAATCATGAAAGATATCACAGGGACTTAGTATCAATATGACTTAATAAGTATACACAGAGCATGTAAAATACACACTATTTCCAAGTACACATCGATTATAAAGCAAGATACATCACATTTTAGAACATAAAACACATTTCACCAAAAAGTGTGTTCTATGACTACATGGAATCAAATAAGAAATCAATACTAGAATGATAACAGAAGAATCTCCAAACATTGGAAATGCAAATACATTTATTTTTTGGTACCAGAAATTGAACTCACAACCTCCCTGTACTGCTGAGCTATATCCCTAGCCCTGTAAATACACTTTTAAACAATCCAGGGTCAAAGAGGAAAACTTAGGAGAAAATCTCAAATTTGCCTTAATCTGAATTAAAACAAAAATATAGCCTATAAAAATGTAGCATACACAGCTTATGACAGTGTTGAGAAGATGTATACCATTAAATACAATAGATTAGGAAACTGAAAAAAAAGTTAAACCAAAAATCTAAATTGCCTCTTTAGAATATAAAAAGATGAGCAATATAAACTCAAAGAAAGTAAAATATAGAAAACAGCTATAAGAATATGAATTAATGACAGGAAGAACAAAAAAGCATTAGAGAAAGATAAATGATACACTGTATTCTTTTTTAAAACTAAACTGAAAAATCTCTAATAAAATTGAGAAAAGTAACAAGTCATGAGTTGCCAACATCAGGAATGAAACAAGGAAGATCACTAGGGACACTGTAAACATCAAAAGAGAAATAAATATTACAAATAATTTTACACATGTCTAGGAAGACACATGTACTGTTTGCATGCTGAAAACCACAGATCACTGATAAAAGATACCCAAAAATGATCTAAATAAATGGAGGCACATACTACATTTATGGATTCAATGTCAATCCCACTCAAACCATAAGTAAAACAAATCAATGTAGAAAAGATAATTCCAAAATTCATAAGAAAAAACAAAGAGAAGTAGTACAGATAAAACAAACTTGAAAAAGGAGAATAAATTAGAAGGAAGAAATCAACCTATATGATTTCCAGGCCTGTTACATAACTATAGTTATCAAGATTTTGGGTACTGGTTAAGGATCATACAAATACATCAAAAATAAAAATAAAAAACAGGAAATCCAGCAACAGACTGAAACAACTATTCTCTTGGAAACCACATATCTGACACAGGATTGTTATTTAGATCATATACAGAAGTCTCAAAACTTAATGTAGAACTTCCAAGTAATCCAATTATAAAATGGGAAAAATATATGAAGTTGAAGTTGTAGTTCACCAAGGAGAATAAGTAATTGGCAAATAAACATATGAGAAGATGCACAGCAGCACTATCCATGAATAAAATGAAAATTCAAACCATTATAAGGCATCACTACATACCTATCTAAATGGCTAAAATAAAGTGCCGCAGTAACACCAAATGCTTGCAAATTGCGTGAACGTGGGTAAAAGGACCATGGGATAGCTCTGTATTATTTCTTGTAATAGCAAATGTCCAAAGAGCTCAAAATAATAAATTTAGTTAAAAGATGGATTGGCTATATTTTAACTATTCAGATTATGTTTGCAATGCAAAAACATGTATAATTTTGTATGTTTGTCTGCATCCCATTTAATAATATATCATATCACTAATGATACTTTTATCCATATTGGTAAGAGTAAATACAAATGCTACACACATAGCTGTTCTGATTTTTGAACCATGTTGACACTATCAAATCTGTTCAGAAAACACAGACTGGGTGCTGCACGAAGATCTTGGCACTATTCTTAGCCTCTATTTGCCGTCAAAGAAGCTACTTCATACATTGCTCAAAATAACCATAGCTTTTTATCACCATTCCTTGACTATACAGAGCTGCAAGAAGAGAGTGATAGGGTCAATTTCACAACACATTTAGTATCTACTTTCTTCTCTGTAGTTTTATGTAACCAATAGCTTACTTTGTTGAGTTCTAGGACACAGATGTTGGTGAGTCTATTTTTATACCAAATAAGAAGTAATTTTTAGTTGATAAAACTATTAAAGAGAACAATAATGCTATGTGATAATCGTTAGGCTGCTCAGAAATGTTGCAAATGTTTTCTGCCTGGAAACAACAGAATTACATTTGTCATCCGTCTTTAGGTGAGGAACACCCATATGACTTGGTTTGGTCAATGAAATGTGAGAAACAGCAAATGTCACTTCCGGGTAAAAGACATTAAGAATTACACATAATTAGCCATGTTCTCCTGTGCCACGATGAAACATGAAGATGTTCTGAGTAATCATGGCCTTACCAGATTTGATTTCTAAATTAGAGAGGTACAGAATAACTTTTTCATGAACCAAGATGGGAGGATTGCATTAGACTAAGATATTGCAGTTGTTACCACAACAAAACCTAAAGTTCTACAACCAATTAATACACTTTATATTTACATTTAACACACAAAAACCTGCAGTAAGGCACTGCGCTATGATAATAAGTTGCAAATGTTGGTTCACACATTATTCATTGGTGAACACAATGTCATCTTCTACTGTAACACATGCACTTTAAGAAAAAGTCAATCAAGTCTTGTATCATGTTACCTATGGTATAAATCAGAGCAACAGTTTACTTGTGGCTTCAGATCAGTCTTGGTGTGAAGCTGAACATGTAGAAAAATGATACACCACATTGTCCATCAGGATACATACATCACTGACAATATATTGGTTGCCTTGAGCATTTCTAAGAGCTTCAAAGAGATGCAAACATTTGTACATGTATACTAAACATGACTAGTATTACTAATCATATCAATTGTATACTACCACCATTTGCAGGGACTGAATGGCATTTTTCTAACATTTATCATCAGACACTGAATAAAGATCTTTTATGCATTACCATATTTAACCAATCTGTCTTTCACTGTTAAAAACATATACTATGTGAGGTAGGTTAACAATATTATTTAAATAATACTCAAAACCCCCATATTTTTCTCTAAATTTTGTCATAGTTATTTTGATTCATGTCAAAAGATCCTAATGTAAAAATCAGCAGTTTTTAAAAATTGTACCAAGGTAATTCAGTAAGTGTCTTTATCCTATACTTTATCATATTTGTGGTGCATACTTCAGACCAAGAGATTAGTGAAAGGTGATACAAGTGACTTAAAACTCATAAGTTTATTAGTGGTCACAGAATCTTTATCTTTTAAAGATATTTCCCTAATTGTTAAATACGAAATGTATAAACTTTTTTATTTTAAACATTTCCCTTGTTTCAAATGGTATTTAAGTGACCATCTGTGAATTGAAAAACATGTAATATACCCAGATTTTCTCAAAATCTGCCTGTCTCCAGTCTTGGTACAGACTTTCACATATCCTTACTGTTTTGTATATCTTTTGCCTGTAAAATGTGAGGTAAAAGTACTGATGTAAAAGAAGTTATATTTTTCCATTAAATGTTATTAAGGAAGAAGTAATTTAAAAATTCCAGGGAGGGCATATTGATTTTAAACAATGATGGAAAATTAATGTGCCAGAAAACTTTTGAACTGGGTATTAAATATCAGTAGTTAGCAACATAGACCATGGCATCACTAGGCTTGAACGTAGGCCCAGCTCTAACTATGTGACAGTGACCTGGATATTGTCCTTGTTGTGCTTCAATGTTCCCTTTTATAAAATAGAAGATAACAGCAATAGTCTATACAGACCTCGTATGATCTCCTAGTGTGAACTGTATGCCAACTAATTCATATAAAGACTGTAGAATGACGTGTAGCACACTGCAGTATTCAATAAATTTAGCCATTATCATGTTTGTTTTAACCTGTTAATAGGAATTCCTTCAGCATATTTAACACGCAGCCTCATCTTGCTTAGTCTGAATTCTCTTTTCTTACCTTGAGGACTTCAGGTAATCTTAAGGACTACACAATAAATCAACTAAAATTCTATTTGACACACCATACAACCAATCAACAACCAAGGGGTACAATAAAAACCACACAAAACTATCTTTTGTTAGCTTGAAAGTAGTTGCGAATGCATACAAAGAAAATAGAAAATGACTTTTCCCAAATAGGATAATAGCCAGATACAGATAGCACATGGTCTATGTGTTTTAAAAAAAAATACTAAAAGGAGCTTTGTAAACCTCTCCATCTACAGGTGGATGATGTGGGGAAATACAAAAGTGAGTAAAGGAGTAAGGAGAGAACCAGAATCCACACATCTGTGATTCAGGAAATAACTCCAAACATTAATATGCAAGCATTTATGAGGACTACATGCAGCACACACCTTGTCATACGTCACTCCTCCGCAAATCTGTGACTTTGCACTGACTGTGCATCCTGTTCTGACCCCATGTGGAATCTAGAGTTCTTCCACATACCACATTCTCAGTAGAATTTCTTCTTGCAGTCAGAAAAAAATACCTCAGTTATTCATTTTTACACTTATCTTGTTAAAGCCTGTCCACTGAGCTATCAAGTTTAACATATCTTTCAGTTCACCCTCATCTCCTAGTTTTCTACCCAGTACCTGGAACAGAGGCAAAGACAGTGCAAGTCTCCTTAAACCAGAGGGCGGGACTTGAGAGGAAAAAGTCAGGTCAGAACCACCAAGTGAGATAAAAGTAGCAAGGGGATGTCACGCTTAAAATAAGTAACTGCTAGAAAAGTGGAAGTTTTGAGTTAGTGTAGAAAGGATATATACAAGTGTAGGGGGATTTATGTCTTAATAAAAAGCATTTTAAATGACAGACTTGGAAAATTCAAATTCAACTGTAACATCAAAAATACTTGTTCTTGATGAGATACAACCACTTCTGGCTACAGGACTGCATTTCTAGAATCCCAAAAGAAAGATGTAGCCATAATTTGGGTTATGTGCAGGGAAGAGCAAGGTTAATCACTCAAGAGCTGGGTAACTATTCTTTTGTCCTTAATTCATGTTTTTATGATCACATAATTCATTTGAATTTCAGTTTCCTTTCATTTACAATGTTTACAGTGTGAGTTTGAAATTATGTACATTGAATTTAATTAAACTGAAAGAAGAATTAAAGGAAATCTATGCATGTCAAAATAAGTTTGGAACTCATGTGAAGAAGCAATTAAATTTACTTGAAAAAATAACAGATGAAGTCTTAAGAGAGACATCTGTCCAATAAAGTGGATATGAAAACTCCATGATAACCTCAAATGAAGAGTAATTGTCTAAATATGTGAAGCTGGAGTTTACCCATCTTAGACCTTTCTTTAAAACATGCTTCATTTAAAACAAGTGGAGATGTTAAAGGTCTTTCCAGTCAGAGCTAATGAGAAAATGTGGTTTTAGTTGTTATTGCTATAGAGTTTTGTAGAAAGTACATCAAATTGGCTAAAAGACATCAGACACATGAATACCCTCAAAATACACCCAGCTTTTTAATCACTTACGGTCAAAAGAAAATTTTGTAATTCTTCTTTTAAAATTACCCAAATTCTTGCTGGATTGATTGCATTACAGAGAATTAAACTAGCTCAAAGATTATGCAAAATGGTGCTCTGAATAAAATCATGATCATGCTTTGAACAAAGAACAGACTAGCCTGGCATGGTGTGGTGCATGCCTGTAATACCAGTACTCAGTAAGCTGAGGCAGGAGGATCACTGGGATTTTCAGGCCAACCTGGGCTACTTAATACGTTTAAGGCTAGCCTGAACTACACGGCGAGACCCTGTCTCAAAAATAAATGAATAGATATAAAGACTAATAATTTAAAAGTTTAAAATTCAGCATAAACTAACAGCATCTGCTATGTGGTTTATAATAAATTTCCGGTAAATTTTAACTGCTGAAAATCTTTTTGTTTTGCTTTGTTTTTTGAGACAGGGTTTTACTGTGAAGTTCAGACTGGGCTCACTTTGAAGCCCAGACTGGCCTCGAACTAGCAGCAATCCTCCTGCCTCAGCCTTCCAAGAGCTGGGATTATAAGCGTGCGCCACCACACCTGGCATTGAAAATCTTAACTTTACTGTTAAACCCTATGCAAAAAATATTTTCTGAGAACCTAATACTGAAAAGTAGAAAGAGTTGCCCTGCAGGTAGCAGGTAGTGTAGCAGGTGTGTAGCAGGTAGTCAATTAAGAGGTTCATTTGTAGGAAGATGTGATCAGTTGATTAAATAGAGGAAACATTTGGTACTTTGAGTTGGATAAAACCACAGCAAGATCCCAGCGGGGCTTTAACACAGTAACACTTCACAACCTTAGGTAAAGTTATTTCATCTCCCTGTACCTGAATTTTCTCATTTGCGAAGGGTGGGTTGTATTATTAGTTGCCGCTATAATGATGTAATAATTAACAGAATGAATTATGCTGAACTGCAAGAACCATGGAACATGTGGAGAGTCGTATTTTCCTAAAGAATAAGCAGATATATTTTTCTAAAATAAATTCATAAGCAGTATACTTCAGCATTACCGAAATTTCTCGTCTTCAGACAGAAACACAAGCATATTAAGTACCAAGTGATCAAGATAGGTAATGGGAAAACTTTAAACATCCAAAGATCATTTTTTTTAAGAGTTGAACCCAACGAGGTGGGAGGCCGTATGCTCTGACGCAGGAGGACATCCAGTACAGTATTTCCCCCCAAGTTCTGCACTTACCTTCGCAAAGTCACACCTCCAGCCTGCACAAGTGCAAAGTTTTCCCGTCAAGTCCCAGGAAGGGTACCCCGAGCCCCAGCACCGCCCTCGCCTCTCCTTTCTCTCTCTGGCCGCAGACCAACACCCTCTCTGTGCTCCGCGCCGGGTACCAGCAGGGACCTCGGCCCGCCGCCGCGCAGCCCGCAACTCCGAGTGGGCGGCAGCCGCCGCGAGGCGAGGGCGCTCGGCCCGGCCCGCCGCCCCGGCCCCGGGCCCTCCGCCCGCCGCCCGCCCGCGGTGCGCTGCAGCCCATCCCACCGCGGGGTTCCCGGCCAGTCCCCCCGCCCTGGGCTCGTCCTCAACGTGAGTGTCATCCCTAATGGAGGCGACCACGCCGGCTCGCGCGCTCAGCCCACGAGGACGGCCCGGAGGGCAGCGCCGCCAGGGAACGTGCTGCCGCCCCACCCGGGCCCCGCGGCGGCCGGTTACCTGCGGGGCCCGGCGCCCCCGGGCGGGCCGCCCTGCAGCAGCCGCTCCGCCCGCCCGCGGGCCCGAGGCGCCGCCCGCCGCCGCCGGGGGAGGCGCCGCACCGCAGTCCGGGCTGCAGCGCCGGGCGCATGCTGGCCAGCGCGGCGCGCAGGTGGGAACCCCGCGAGTGGGCGTTGGGCGAACCCCTCCCGTCCCCGCGCTCGCGCTCGCGCTCGCCGCCCGCGGCCGCTCCTGACTTTGCCTTGCGCGCCGCGCCTGCCCTTGCTCCGGAGCCGGCGGCCGTGCTGTGCTCGCGCCCCGGCGCCGTGGGCGGCTGCGGTCCCTGCGCGGCCGGGGCTGCGCGCGTCCTGAGCTCTCCGCCCCGCGGCTCCCCGGGCGGCCCCGCGCCCACCCTCGCCCGCTCGCCGACCCCGGGCCCTCCGCGCCCTCCCCCACGCCCGAGCTGTCGGCGGAGAAATCGCCGAGCACACACCTTGAAAGGAACGGGCGCCTCAGTCACCGACTCGCCAAACTCTTAGAAGGTGTCCATTGGTCTGTGGGGAGGTTTGGGCATGGAGTAGGAGCCGCTTTCTTATTATTTAATAATGTTGGAAGTGCCGGTCCGCTGCCAGAGTTGTGGGTCATGTGGGTACGGCAGAGGCTGGCTGCTGCCAGTACCAGGGTTTCCTGAGGATCCTGAAACTATGATCTCATCCTCCTCATCCGCCTCCCCCTCCCTGCTCTCCGCGGGCGCGCACGCACGGCACACACACACACACACACATACACACACACACACTTGCGCGCACAGCACACACACGCGCGTGTGCACACACACACACACACACACTGCATCCACTGTCTTCCCTGGACCAAAATATTCCCTCAGGGAGATACAGTGTTCATGCTCCTCATTGAAAATAATAATAATAAATAAATGAAATCCTTCCAGATAGAGTTTTTTCTCTCTCTTTCAAAGCTTGATTTATGGGCTTTGTTTATTTCCTACAGTTTTCCCCCACACGTGCAGGGGATTCGAACAGAATCTCAGTATTCAAATTAAAAAGACTCATGCTCTGAGATCGACCCAGATATTGGTCATAATCCAAGGACTCAAAACAGTACAATTTCCATTTAAAATAGAGGCAGTGATCTACCAGGCTTGCATATGGAATAAAAAGAATACCCTGGATGTATGCAGTGGGTTTCTATCTCAGGCTACAAACAGTTCCCAAACATTACCTCATTTGTTTGCAGAGCATCCTGCAGAGGAGGTGGATGAGAAGGCAAATAGTGTTGTCGCTCAGAGGCACAGAGGCATAGGTAAGATAACACGACCTATCCAAGTACACGTAGTAAGTCAATATCTCAACATAAATATTCATCACACAGCCACTCGGAGGTTGTTTATTCTCTATAATTGATTCTTGGAAACTTAGGTTACTGAAAAGGAAGAATATATTGTTGATTATTTTTGTTTCTTACCAATTAAAATTGAAAATTAATTTAGTTTTCAAATATATGCTTTTGAGTATTTTTCTCTTGTGTATTTCTATATATCTCTGGCTTCTTTCATAGAATTTTGTTTCTAGGAGGGGTTATGTCTTTTACATTGTGAGTGTGTACCTGTGTGTGCATTCATTCATGTTCATTTGCATTTTTAAATACATGAGTTAATAATTTCAAGCAATTTTAATAAATGTTTTTGGGGTAGTTTCCAATTTCATAATGATTAGTGTATGTCATTCAACCGTCTTTTAAGTGCCTGATACATATACGAATAGTTGTGCTATGTTTTGAAGGACAAAGAAAATTTTAATACATGGTTCTTGTCCTTCACGAGTTTATATATACTGAGTGACCACAGATGAAAAGATTTATTACTTTTGATGTTACAGATTATCAGAAATAAAGGACAAGGTCCACTCTTTAGTAATATCTGTTCCTTATTAGAAATACTTTCATTTTTCTGTGTGTCCCGTGTATTTCTGTCGCTGACATCCCTAGTTTGTAGATGGCCAAGATAATATGCTTTAACTTAGCCCTTCACCTACAATACCGCCTTACTCACATAAACACCAAACAAGATTTGTTGTGCAGTTGTAAAATTTATCAGAAAAAGTATTCCTAGGAGGCTTCTATTCAGGGGTAGATGAACAAATTTAGCAGTTCTCTGGACTTCTAATCATCCCAAGTGAAGAGAAATGATATCCAGTAAGAAGGTAGGAGAGAAAGCAGTGGAAAAATGGATGTCAGTGGTTTACAAGAAAAAAACTGAAGAAGAATACAAAAGAAGAGGGACAATCATGTGCAAGCTAGTATTTCCCAAATTTTGTTGTAGAGAAAATAATTTCGGGAAATCGTAGAGTTCCTTCTTGTTACCAAACTGTTTTTCAAACTTGAAAAAAGTAAACTTACAGGAATGTGTTGGCAAGGACGCTGTTTATCAATCCTGCAGAATCTTCCCTGAATGACCCCAATTTTTAAAAACTGAAGTGTAAAATATAAGATCACTAGAAGAAACAAAGAGACCAACTTATAAATAATGTGTAATAATAAAAACAGCACTGGAAAATATATATATATCACATATATATTATTACACACACACACACACACACACACACACACACACACATATATAATATTTTTTTTAGAAGAAAGTTCAGAATCCCCGGAGAACAATGGAAAACTGAAGCACAGCTATATTAACATGGGAAATAATTAAGCTTACAATATTTAAAGAAAAACAATACTATAATAATATTTTCATTTTTCAAAGTGTTTTTCATAGACATTTATTGAACCTAATAACAACAGGAGGTAGACACTTTGTGGGCTTCATTTTTAAATAATATGATAATTTGTCTAGTTATCTACATGTTGATTGGAGAAGTGCTAAAATTTTTCTCTCAGTTTTTTTTCCTTTTTTTGCAAAATATGTATTATTTTTGGTCAGTCATCAATAACAATGTTGCTTAGTATACCCTTGCACCAGTCCTTCTCAGAAATAATATGAAAGATGGATTTCTGGGCATGAATTGTAACAGTGATTTATAATCCAGAATTTCACAGAGGCTCCTGGAATTAAACTAGAAGCTTTAGCATACAGTAGATGCTAATGGATTTTTTGTATCTCTTGGAGATTTCTGCAAAAAAAGAGATGGTGACCTAAAGTGAACAGTGATATATCAAGAGCATTTTTTCTTTTAATCTGCATACTCATGGCTGGATCTGTTTTAACTAGAGATATGTTTAGGTTTGATGACTGTAATGTGTTTAAAACTTGTGACTTTAGTGGCTCAACAATCAACAGCAGTTCATATAGGGAGTCTTTGTTTAGAGAATATATTTTCAGTGTGATTGTGCACGAATACATATGGTTTCTTCTCATTCAGGCTACCCTCACCGAGGAAAGTAAATTATTGGGGTTTACTGTGTGGAACTTAGTATTTCTTGATTTTTAATTATTACATTTATAGTTGGAATAGTTTTATTTAGCATAATAATTGCCCACGATAGCATCAGAATGTTCCCTTTGTGTTTATCTTTGTTTTAACATATAGCTTGATATACAGTGTGTAAGTGTTATATGTCAAATAAAATGATTACTGTTATCTATATGGTGGTAGTAGTTTGAGGTCTAAGGAATTAATACCTTATAATTGGAATAGTTACAAAACTCAAATGACAAGAATAAAAATAAGATAGATTCAAAAAAGTTGAAGAAATAAACACATCACTACTCTATTGATGAGGAACCCTGAGTGTAGACCACTGTTTCAGGAAAGGATGATATACAAAATGTATATATACATTAATTCTGCTCCTCCAAAGTACTGGTGAGATTTCAAGAATGGAAAGTACATTAGTAGTCCAACACAAGGTCAAGAAAGTAGATGAACTGGACTGTGGCTTAGGGAATTTATGGTTAGTTACTTTTCTATGTGTATGAGCTACCAAACTGTGAGATCAAAGTGAGCTCTGGGCAGAATTATGAAGTAGATCAATGTTATCTTTCTCCATTAAAGCAAAAACCCTCAGTATCCCCCCTCTTCTAATAGAAGCCCTGACTTCCATTGGCTCCCAAAACATTCAGCAACCCATGGCTATTCTCTTCGAAAATACCCTCATTGTTAAACTGATCAGCCCACCAAAATGTGTAAATCATGTCCTAAGCATCCATGAAACACTAGGAAATATAAGAGAGTTTGTATTAGTAGATACAATGAGTACTCCCTTGCACCATGAGTACTTCCTTGTACATCACTTCAAGATGAATATTTATATAAAGTTGGTGTACATTTGCCTGAGAAATCCTGCATTTAGGCATGGTGTGGTCAACTGTTAGGGAGTAATTGCCATGTTCAAGAGAACGGAGGTCAGTGATTCACCTTATCATGAGAGATACTGTCCAAGATCCCTGTGGATACCTGAAACTATGTCTAGTGCTGAACTCCAGTTACACTGTTTTTCTTTATACCTACGATAAACTTCTACTTTTTCACAAAAAGGGAGCTGTCACTTTCTCATCACTGAGACACTATATCTGATACCTCAACTTAAAGGAGCAGAGGTGTATATTGGCTCCTGCTTTTTAGTCCATAGTTGGCCTGGTGCAGGACAAGAAGGAATGGTCAAAGGGGACGGCAGAAGAAAGCTGCTCACTTTGGGGCAGCCAGGAAACAGAGAATGAAGGAAAGAGCCAGGAAGGGAGATAGGCACTTTTAGATCATGCCCTCAGGGACCTGCCTCTTCTGACCAGACTCCACCATCTAACACCAAGCCAGCTGTAGTGCCCTCATAATCCATCATTTTTCATAAGGCTCACCCCTGAGTAGGTGAATCTTTGGAGGGATATTCAGATATAAACCATAACTTTGTCATATCCCATTTGCCAGCATCACTACTTGCACTTTGGGGCCATTATAGTGTAAAATTTAGTCAAAGGCAAACTCTACAATTCCTTCTCAACTAATCAGATAACTAGGGTTACCAAGTGATTAACAGGCAGGTAGTATACACAGGATAGACACAGTGGGACAAAGGGATGGTTCACATTCAGGGCAGGATGGAGCTGGATGGTGCAAGATTTCATCATGCCGCTCAATATGATGTGAAATTGAAAACTTATGAATTGTTTTTTTCTGGAATTTTCCATGTGATTTTTTTGGGGGGATTGTTATTGGCTGCAGGTAAATGAAACCGTGGAAAGTATGATCGAGATGTAGGGCAGTGCTCTAGTCTTCCTTTCATCCTTCCTGAGCCCTGTCCTCTTAGACTGACACACTCAGCCCATGGGCAGGGCCTCAGCTCAGCTCTTACTGGCAGTATCTATTAGTGGAACTGCCACAGTGTCTCCTCCTCTGATTTTCCTGTCTGAATCGCAGTCTTAGGAGAAACGCTGTTTGCTTTTCCCTTGTTCCTCCTGGACTTAGCCTAAGTGAGAGTGTATGTGATCAGGCACAGCTTGTTTTCTAGCGTTGGAATCCATTGTGATTTTAAATGGTTCTGATTCTACCTTATAATGGCAATTTATTAAACACATATTGTGGTGGTGGTTCACAGTTCTCAGTGGCATTGCACTAGCATACTCATTACTTATGGGAGAACTTATTTTCTCAGCAGAACATAAAATATAAATATTTTAGATTAAACCGTAATGTACTGTCAAAGTGAAGATGGTGAGAAAAAGTCATCTGAAGAATACAGCTTTTCAGAAGCTGCTTATAATCTACTCACTTTAGCTAGAACTGGTTTTAGTCCTATTTTAATTGATTTTTGGTTGACTGGTTGTGTGTGTGTGTGCGTGTGTGTGTGTGTGCATGTAAGAACACATATGAAATCAGTAATATCAATGGCAACTAAATTTGATCAATATAGTTGACCCAAATAGTTCAAGACCAAAACCTTACACTTTATTGCAAATTAATTTATCCACCTATTTAAAGGGCATGTCAAAGCTTTCAGTGATGATTTCTAAATAAACTGTGGTGTTTTTAAAGTAATATCAAAAAAATGGGTGCAGTGTGAAAAGCTTAGTGAAAACTATTTTATTCGTGTAAAACTAGTTGGTCTGACTTAATTTTTTTCCCCACTGAAATGATTCTTTACCTATCATGTGGACAGAGCACAAATCTCTATAGACTTTCAGGAACTATGTTAAGGAGCACACATTTTAATAAGAATGTTAATTCCTACAGTAAATATTGTGTAATTTATTTTATGCTGAGAAGCCCTATGTTTCATAAAAAACTAATTGAAAGAATAAAAGAGAAGGAGGTGAAGCTAAACTAACCAAACTGTAATCTTTAAACATGTATAACAACATTTGGGTAGATTTACACTTAAAATTTATTGTTGAAAATAGCATATTTTACCTTCTAGGAAGTTTACTTTGAGATAATTCAAAGTGTATTCCTATGAAATGACTTGTTTACTAAAATGAAATCTTCTCTGTTAAGATGCTTATACTTTATATGCTCCACAAATATCCTAGATTACTGACCTGTTTTTTCCTCCTTTTTGTTCCCAGCTTCATGCATGGTAGGTGAATGTTCTAACATTGAGCTACATTTCTAGTGCTCCCCTTCTTTATGTCAGTCAACTCATCTGAAAGAAGCAAATAACATCAGTTCAGATATGTTTTATCAAAACCAAAAACTTTAATTTATACTCAGTACTGGTCTATGGTCAATATTGTCTACATTGGTCCTTAAACATACATGACAATTTTTCATTATGCTTTAGATCTAAAATCTTCCTCCAAGGTCTCATGTGTTCAGAGCCAGAGCATTTCAGAGATAATTACATCATGGGAGAAATTTACTCATCCGTGGGTTAATTTACTGATGAGATTATCTCAGTTTGTTATTAAACGGGGCCTGGCTGGAGTTTGGTCCCAGGAGTGTAACCTGGAAAGGTTTATTCTTATCCCATCCTCTTTCCTTCTCCCTCTACTTCTTGGTTCCATAGAATGAGCAACTTTCCTCCAACATACCCTTCTGCCATGCCTTTTCTGCGTTGAAGCCAAAATACTATGGAATAACCCCACTGAAACTGTGAGGCAAAATAAACCTTTCCTCCTCTAAATTGTGGGCATTGGATAGTATGTGTCCAGGAATGATAAATATGACTAATACATTCCTGATTTTGAAATTATTGTTTTTGTGTTTGTACACATCTCAAAAATATTTTAAAATTCTCTAAGATAGGGTCCATAATAAAGACACTCTCGGTTTTTCCTTCCTAGAGAATTAAGTATATTTATTTCATGAGGGGTGTGTATTTGTAGGTGTAAATGAAGAAAACTTAAACTTTTACTTATGGCACCACACAGCATATGGAAATAGTTCTTTTAAGCTTAACATACCTTTGACAGACTGTATTTTTATATTTTTATATGAATAAGATGAATTGATTATGTAGTATAGCTTACTTTTGCTAGTGTAGTGTATAAACTTTTTCCTTTATATTTTTAAAACAAATTCACATAATTAGGATAATAGAATTATATAAATGTAAGGTTATTTATTTAAATAGTTTATATCACTTAAACTAGATAATTTTACTTTTTATAATATTTCTTAGATTTAGCAACAATAATTTTTACTTTCCTCATTTCAGTTTGGGCCTTGGATGATTAGAAGAAAAGATTCTAAGCATTAAGTAAAAAATACTTCATACTTTACATTAAAGAAAAGTGTGGATATTTGAAAAACTTTTGTCTTTTTATTTCAATGAAAATAGAAACAATTTACTTATTTTTTAGTCCAAACTGGAGTGACTGCTTTAAGGGATGTATCCAGTGCATAAATAAATAGCCCCTGGAATATTGTCTCTATTTTTTCCTCATCTTTATTCGGAATGCATTTTCCAGTCTAGTGTTATCCATCCACCTTGAACTCACCAGAAAGACTCACCCTTGGAAACACTATCTTAAAACCTATTCACATAATGCACTACATTGTTATCGAACCATTTCATGTGTACTACATATCAAGATTGTGAGCTCCTAATCCCACATATCTCTTGTACATTTCACAGTATCTTTCAGTTATTTTATAAATACTTCTGGTTGATTTGATGATTAAGTGAAAACAAACCAGACAACTGTTTTGACATGACATTGCCCTAAATAAGAAAGAATGATTTCTTTTCTATTTATAATTAATCTTTCTTTGTTTCTGAATATTCAAATAGTGCTATTATGACATTAAAATCTATAATTTGAATTTAATGCTGAATTCCTTATTGTATACTCGATCTATAAATAAATAATCATGCAAAAATCAGTTTGCTGTTTAGCTTTAAAGAATAATTAGTACCTATGAGCTCTTAAATTTCTAACTTAATCAGATTAGATTACTGTATTATTCATTTCAGTAATATAATTTTATTTCTTACTTTAAAATTAATCCAGTATCACATAAGTATAAATGATTTTCTCTCTTTGGAATTTCTCAGTATTATAAATTTTTGATAATCTAAAATTTAAACTGATTTACTTTTCTAATTACATGCCCATCATTTTATGAAAACGGCTTATACTTGTTCAAAGAAAATGAAAAAACATTTCAACAGTTGAAAACATTTATGAAATGCCTAACATATATTAAATACATTTGCTTAATAATAGATCATAACTAAAAGTCATAGTCTTTAGGAAACACAAACTTGCTGCATTAGTTTTTTGTTCTCAAATAAAAATTCTAGTTGTAATGGTTGATGCATTGTGTCAACTTGAGAAGTTTTGAAGTGTAAGAGACTCACTTTGTAAACAGCGTGAGTCTGTGCAAGAGGAGGCAGGGAGACCATGTGAGTGCTATACCAACTGAAGGGTGTGAAGCCTGCATACAGTATAAGAGAGGAAAACAGGCTTGCTCCTTCCTCGCTTTTGCTTTTATCGCTTTTTCTGTCTTCTGTCATATGCCATGAACTGTTTCCCCTGTACCATGTCACCTTGCTTTGGCGTCAGCTGTTTATGTATTGAAACGCCTACAAACTGTAAGCTAAATAAACCTTTTCCTTTCTAATTTGGGTTTTGGATGTTTTATCTCAGCAACAAGAGAAAAGTTACCAACACACCAGTTATAATTTTCTTCAGATTCTAAACAGGAAAGCAAACATAGATTAGTAATCTTCTTCACTCCGTAGGTACACTGTACACAGGCGCCCTAACTTAGCAACAGGAGTGCTACGGTGTTTAAAGGCTTTCTTTTTAAAGTTTCAAAGTAATCATTCCAGAAAACTAAATGAAAAAGTTTTCCCATTCTTGGCACTCTTATTTTATGGTTACTATGGTTTCTTTATCCTTCTTTTGCTGAGATTTCAAACACACACTAATAGTACCCGTTAGCCAACTTTAGCAACTGGTAACTCATAGCAGTTCAGATATTCATTCATCCATCCAACTGTATTATTTTCAAGATATATATATATATATATATATATATATATATATATATATATATATATCCACTTATATTTCAGCTTATAGTCAATACAATTTTAATGTTGAAACATGTAATGGAAGTTGCTAACACATAATACCATAATGCTCACTGTTGTCTAAAAACTTGCCCTTTATTACAGTATATGTGTACTACAAATTCCAGGCTAGTAATGGCTTAGAAAATAGACTTAGCACACATAAACACAATTACAAGTTCTTAGAAACTGAGTAAATAACTTTGTATAACCTTGCAGGCTCTTGTCTGTTCTCTGGAGGATGCTTTTTCTTAGAGTTTACTCCTGAGTCTTCCAAGAAGTTAGTTGTCTTACTTACTTCTCTCTAGTTGCTGGACAAAACATCTGATGCCGAAAATTAAATGTAGCTCAAAATTTGTGGTTGTTTCACAGTTTGTGGAGCTTTCAATCAGCTGGCTCAAAAGTAAGGTGTTGTGGCAGAGAGGCAACAGTTCATGAAGGCAGAAGACAGCAAAAGGCAGCAAGAGCAAAAGAGGAGGAGCAAGCCTCCTTTGGTCCCTTATTTTGAATGCAGACCACCTTCCCTACGGCAGGTGTTGCACTCCCACCCCCAAACCCAGCACTAGGCAATGAACCAATCTATCACAAACTTTAGATTCAGTTGTCTCCAAAAAGCTTACCTTCCTTGTCAGCATGAAACTTTGGAGGGACATCCAGACACAAAGCATAACATTGGTTGTGTTTCCTAATTATTTTAAGCTTTTATATGCAAGTTCTGATCAATCCTCCATACTTGCCTCTCTCTCTCACTTTCTTCTTTCCTTTCTCTCTTCCCTTTCTCCTTCCTCTTTCTTTTTCTCTATGCTTCTCCTTCCCTACTCTTTTCTTCTTTTTCACCTTTTAGATTCTTTCTTCTTCTCCTTCCCTTCCTGCTTCCTTCCCTTTGCATATCTTTCTACCTAATGTCTTCTCATAAGATACACAGTCTGAAAATTTTGACAAATGTAGCTCACCTTGATCTAAAGCCAATTATATGCCAAAACTTGTTTCATTGAGAAGATTAAAAGAAACTGATAAACTTCTAAGAAGACTGATGAAATGACATTGTGTAAGAAACAGAAACATTGCATTGATGTAAGTCAATTTATATCTCCACGTTAACTTTTAAGGCAATAGCTTTTATATATTTTTTCTTTGGAATATTTTAAAATTAATATATGTTTGGGATATATAATAACTAGATTTGTTCTTAGGAATTGGTATATATGCGTTACTGCATCCTGATCATTTACATTGGGCACAGCTGTTGGAAACCCCTGACTCTCACTGTTCTAAGAATCCCTCAATGCCTGGTTCTGGATCTTTAGCTGGGACCTTATTGTTTGTTTATCTCTGTCCTTGGGCCTCACTGGTACCAACTGCCACTACCCTCAGAGTGGTTATGTGGCTTGAGCTTTCCCTGATCTGAGGAGACCTTGCCTGTGAATATCTTACTCACAGGACTCCATCTGTCACTCAGTGGGAACAGACTTAGGAGAGGTGGGTATCAGGTGGTGGCTACTAGGCTGCATATCATTCAGAACCAGGCAGCTTCTACTGCATTTGTCTTTTCTCAAAGGGTTCAAATTTTTTCAAGATGATGTGTTTGCTTGACCAGGGCTTCAAGCAGTGCCAAGATTGAGAAATAACCTGTTTCTTCTTCTAAACTCACCTTGTTTTAGTTACTTTTCTTGTTGCAGAGACAAAACACTTGATGCCCAAAGTTAAGAGGGGAATGATTTATTTAGCTCACAGTTTGTGGAATTTTAGCACATAATCAACTGGCTCCAAGGCAGAATGGTATGGCAGAGGAGCAACAGTTTATGGTGGAGGAAGACAGCAAAAGCCACAAGACCAAAAAGGGAGGAGCATGAGAAAAGACTCTTTCTGTCCCTTATATTATATGTAGTGTACTCTCCCTAGGGTAAATGGAGCACTCACAGCCATAATACCATCATTGGACTATGAATCAGTGACGAACTCTAGAATTTCACCCTCATATCCACATGAAGCTTTGGGGGAACATCCAGGCCTAAACCAAACATTCTGCCCCTGGTCCCCCAAAGACTCACACATCCCTTTATGCCAAAGGCATTTATTTCATATGCAAGATTTTCTTAGTCCTAGCAGTTTCAGAAGTGCTGGAAAGTCCAAGTGTCAAGCCTTCTCTGAGATTTAAAGCAAATTCTTGGCCAACAGCCCCTGTACAAATGAAAAGAAAGTTGAACATTTGCAACATTCAGTGGCACAAGATAGATATTTCCATTCCAAAAGGTACAAATAGAGAGATACAAAGGAATGGGACCAAAGCAAGACCAAAATTCATCAGATCAAGCATTAACTCTTGTATTACTATGTACAGCATCCAAGGCAATCTGTGACAAGATGTGAGCTCCCAAGGGCTTGGGTGGTTTCACTCTTAATACGCTTCTAGTGGTTGTAGCTCCTGTGATTCATCTCTTGAGTCCACTCGGTTCTCTCCTTGAAGTTTTTCTCAGAAGACCCATGTTTCTGGCTTCTCTAAACTTCTGGGGTCTCCACTGAAACTTTGGCTTCACATTCATGGCTTTATGTATTGCCCTCTCATGGGCACACTGCCTGATCTCCAGGCCTTCTGAAATCTGGGTGGAAGCCTTCCTGACCTCACAAGTATTGCATTCTGCAGGCAGCTAAAGCCAGTCCCACAGGATGATGCCAAGGTCTGCTGCCAGCTGGAGCAGTAGTGAGGCTTCCCTCTCTCTTGACTTCAGGAGCTGAGTGCAAAGATTGCTGCGTACTCTCAGTTGAGTCCTGAGGAACACATTCTCTAGGCTGATGCCATTTTGGAACATGATGCTCTGGGCTGTTCTCAAAGCAAAATCTTTCAGTTTTGGAATTTTGAAGAGGCAAAGGTTGGAGTCCTGTTGCTTTTTGTAATGCACTCAGGCCATCTTTTTTTATTCTCTTGTTGCTTCTCAGCAGTGAAGATCTCCTCTGATTTATCTTTTCAGTCTACAGCTTACTGGAGCTTCCTTTTTGGCCAAACCCAAAACGTTTTAAATCATTCTGATGGGGTCTTCATTCTTGACTCTCACCATAGATCTGATTGAAAGCTCCTAATAGTAGCCATGTCACCACCTCAACATTCAACCATATTGAAATTTCTTCTACAAGCTTAATTAGTCTTAATTTCAGTCTCAGGCAAAGTTTCTGCACATGAATAAAATGCAGACAAACTTTTTGCCATAACTTACATCATCTGGAGTCCAGCATCCAATGCAGTCCTTCTTCCCAGCCAAATCCTCCTGAGCTTGGTATTTCCTGACTTTTTGATCTTCTAAGATCTGACTTAAGTATCTCATACAATATAACGTGAAGCATTTTTGCTCTACTTTTTCATCTGGCATCTCTGAACCTTTCCAAACTCTTCCTTACCAAGCCAGTTCCAGAGACTCTTGAGCCATATGGACAAGTAATGTCCTAGCACTAACCCTTCCCCTGCTACCAAAGTCTTATTTTTTGTTGCTGAGACAAAACATCTCCCAATGGTTAAGGGAGAAAAGGTTTATTTGGTTCAAAGTTTATAGAAGTACCATAATAAGCTAGCTCTAAGGTAGGGTGGCACATAGAGAGAGGCAGCAGTTCATGGTAGCAGAAGACAATAAAAGCAACACGGGAAAGAGAGCAGACAAGCTTTTTTATGTCCTGTGTATTGTAAGCAGACTACCCACCATAGAGAGGGTGTAGCACTCACATCCTTAATCCCAGCGTTGGATCATGATTCAATCACAAATTCTAGATTAAACCACCTCTAAAAAGCCAGGCCTCTATGACTTCATGAGGCTTTTGGGGGACACCTAGACACAAATCGTAACAATCCTGTTACTGATTTCATCTGAAGGGCTTCTCTTGCAAGTCACCTTCTAATGATTGAATTTTTGCTTGCCACCCCATTTCTGGGTACTTGCAGACCTTGGTGAGTGTCTTTCAATCATGTTTTGAGTGCTCCTCTCTGCCTTGTCATGATAATCCAAGGTGTGAAATAGATTTGAAAACTGAAATTTCAAACAATACAGAGTATGCTCTTGTAAGGTCCCCTTCACTTCCTCACATAATGGTCGATGAATCATGATGGGAACACATGAGAGGGAGAGCCACATGGTTTTTCTGTATGCTCCAGGAGGCAATTCTAAAATTTTCTGTGAACAATAATATGTAATTTAATGAAATGAAGAGGGGATTATAGTTTTTATATTTACCTAGATACTTACTATTTTTCTTTCTTTTTCATCTGGATTTCTCTCTGGTACCATCTCCTTTTATCATAAAGATTTTTTCTTATATTTTGATAATGAAATATATAAGGAAACAATTTACTTTTCTTAACACCTTCATTCTTGAACAGTAGTTTCTGTTGTTGTAAGGCAGTTGTTTGAAAGCATTTTGATTGTTTCCCCCAATACTTTTAAATATGTTGCACCATTGTCCTCTCTTTGTAACTTCTGGGGTGAAATCAATTGGTTTGATTCATTATACTATTAAAAGTAAGCATTTTGCTTTTAACTAGCTGCTTTGAGATTTTCTTCCAACTTTTGTTTTTCACTAGTTTAACTATGATTTGCTGATGAGTCATTTTGTTTTGTTTTGTTTTCCTTTTTGCATTTTATGAGAATATGGAATCTGTAAATAGATGCTTTTACAAATTTTGGAAATAATTTCATTGCTATCTATTCAAAGGTTATTTTAACCACTTTTTATTACTCTTCCCCTTTTAAACCTTAATTATATATGTGCTAAGCCATTTGTTATTGTTCTCACAAGAACCAAAGGCTCTATTCACATTTTCAATCTATGAGATTGCATCCTTTATATCACACATCTTCAAATTGACAGTATCATTTCCTTGTCATCTCACTCTGCTGTTAAGCCCTACCCTTTGAATTTTCATATTATGCATCTTATTATTAAGTTCTATTTAATTTTGTTCTTTTTAATATTTTTTAGTTCTGTGATGAAGTTTTGCATCTTTTATTTGCCATGAGAATGTTTTCCTTTAAGTCATTGTGTATGGTTACAATAGCTTAAAATTCTTGTCTGCTGATCTTAATGCTTGTGCCATCTTGGAATTGATGTCCATCTCTTTCTTTTTAGAAAGAGCCATGTCTTTTGCTCTTTGTATTTTGAGAAATGCAAACTTTTATCTAGATGCGATAAATATAATGTTGGAAAGAACCTATTTTTTAAAAAGCTTTTCAAAGAATTTTTTTCACTTTTTAAGCAGGTTGTAAACTAGGTTGGACTCAACTTAAATGCTCTTTACTTTGCAGTGGTTCAAATCTCAGTCTTGTCCTTTTATCCTTATCTGGCTTATATGGTCTGCCTCACCCAAACATGCTTGCAGATTCTGCAGAGTTTGCTCATGTAGTTCAGGTATACTTTTCTCTGACTTTCATTTCCGTTGTTATTCTCTCATTTTTTAGGAGTTTTGGTGTCCTTGAGCCTTGTCCTTTCTTTTTTGAGACAGAAAATCTGTAGAAACTATGTTCTGCACATAGTACCTATTGCAGCATTCTTTTAGACTAAGAGCTATTAAAATGTGAAATTCTGTCTTATTCTGTTTTTTTTTCAAGTATTGATCCCATTCCATGTCCATAATTTTGGATGCTTTTGTTCACTTCAGTACTTGCAAGTAGTAGTTTTCTTATGAAGGCAGTCCTTCCTCTAAGCCATGTTAGCTAAAGTCTATGGATTTTGTGACTATGTTCTGCCATCTCATATTAACTGATATCATAGAGCTATGTAAAGCCATAATGTACTTTCAATAGGCATGAATTTCTGTCAACATGGTATTGTACAATATGCCAATGCCTATATTTTATCCAGAATCTATAGTTGTCATTTACAGGACAGTATCCTGGGTATTTCTTGTGTACACCAGAAGAGAAACTCTCACTTGATACAAGAGGTGATTAAAATATAATAATGTTTAATCATCCTCAAATATTCCCTTCACTTCAAACAAACTTATCCGATTGTTCTTGATTCTTTCTGAAGCAGTTCTGGAAATCATCTTTCATTATTGTCTTGGGTATATTTGATACAGTGAGTTCTGCTGTCATGTACTGTCCAGTGACTGAAAAGGTAGACTTGTAAAAACATCACAGTGAGTCCTCATCCACTTTACAACAGATCTGGCATGATGTGACTTCCAGTTCTTCCCTAATGTCACAATGACTGGGAATGGTAAATTTGTTTTTGATTGATTCAGTACATCAGGGCTGCCACAACAGCTCAGTTAAAACAGTCATGAAAGAAGACTTCCAAAACTGCTTGAAAAGTCATGAGAATTATGGGATAATTGTGTTTGAAGTGAGCTGCAGTATTTTGAGGATAATTAGAGTGGCAGTGTTTTACTGTAATCATTAAAAGAGTTTTCAACACTCGTGATAATTTTCAGTCACACTGTGGAGGTTTTCTAAGATGGTATCAAGTTGTTTGTTTTGAGGTTTTCTTTTGTTCATAGCACTTTTCACAATTTAACCGTGTATAATTTTATACATGTTTACTTATCTGTTTTTACACTATCTTGTCAAAATTACACACTAATTATGGGGCAATATACACACACACACACACACACACACACACACACCTAGGTAAAAGAATGAAACATTGAATGACAAAACAGTATCTCTATGATAGTAAAACTTAGATACAAAATGATTTCCATTATAATGCCAAGATACTTTAAGGGATCACTACAAAGTAAATAATATCACCATAGGAGCCACCATAGGAAGTTTCTTATTTGTGTTTAAAATGTAAAATACTAGGACTGGGTGTAAGGCTTAATGGTAGAGTGCCTGTCTAGTGTATGTGAGACCCTGAGTTTCAAGTTCTATTCTCAGCACTTAAAAAAATTTTGGGGGTGATGGGGCAGACTCTCCTAAGCTCAACTTTTATGGGAAACTTTCTAAATAATACTGTACTGGGGAGATAGAAAGGGATTAAAAGTTCTTTAAAAATTTTGTAATAAAGCAAAGTTTAAACTACAAAGATATAAAAGATTGTAGCAACGTTATATTGATATGTTGAGAACACGTTTCAATTTTAACACTTTAGAGACATTGGTTCCTCATATAAAATGTGTGGTGTGGTATGTACCATAGCATGGCTACTCAAAAAATGTTAGGTTATTTCTTATTGCTTCACTCCCCCCTTCTCCATAGCAAATTAAACAATATTTTTTTAGTCAGATCAATTTGCTAGTTTTCAAATGGAGATTTACTTGCATTGTAAAACTTACTTTTTGAAAATCAACATTTAGTCTGATGTTTAATCGCTATACCACTCACTTCCTATTTCAACTGGGATGGGACCCAAGTTCTAAACTGACTTTTCTAAATGAATTTTTTTTTTCTAAATTTAATGAAGAAGTGCTTCACCTTTACCCCTTGCAAATATCATGATGAATTCTACTATAAACCCAGAAGCTAGGCTACAAGGAGCGTTTTAAAATCTCTCAAATTTTATTGCTGTGTGCATGTGGTGGGAAGAAAATGATCTTATTATAAAAAGTAAATCAATTAATATTTAAGAATAGGCCCAGTGAGGAATTGTAATGAGAAAGGATAATTATTCTCCAATATGCTAAGGATAAATCAAATCTGCCACATATAAATTAGCATTCATTAGAAAAATGAAAACACTGTGTTAACGTTGAAATATTCTGTTGCATATCACTTTATCCATTGGATGATACTTTGCTATGTGTGTGGCACCAATGTAGAGTGAGTCACCTGGAAATATTCTTGATGATTTGGTATAACTTGAGGTTAGGAGGGATATGATTCCCAAACAGCTCATGTACTGTGATTTGAATTTTAAATGCAAAACAACTATATGTACTTGATAATAACTTGTTAGAATTTATGGAGATAATATTTTCAATTGACAAAGTATAATAAAATAGTATATAAATTTTCAAAAAGAATGGACGGTAATGAGATAGATACACATGGAGGAAATTGTTCACCTCAGCAAGTGTCAGCATGAGGCAGATCAAAATGCCAACTCCTCACCAATATAATGCCACTATAAATACTCCAGAGAGAAATGACAGAGCCATGGGGAAAGATAAAAATATGGAACTTTATTAACTGTGTGAATCCTAAATGAATTGAATTCACATGGAAATAACTAGGGTTGCAAATGTTATCATATAGTGGCTTGATGGAAATATAGGTTTAGGAAAATAAATAAAAATATAAATATAATGAATAAATAAATAGAAATATAAAAATAAACTTCTCTTATATGTACTTAAATTCTTATCTTATGCTGCAAAAATTGATGGTTTTCAGGCAGAAGTCTGTCAACCCTAAATTAAAGTTTCCTTTCAGGTCTGGTTTCTGCAGAGACTGTCTCGTTGGCTAGTGAACTGTTTGCTTTAAGGATCTTCAAACATATGAATTGTTGCGATATACTGTTTATTTTAGGTATAGAATTATAGATATGAGAGTTATGTTCACCAAAGACTAATAAAAAGAATATTCACAGCAGCTTTATTTGTAAATGTCAAACACTTGTAACAACCAAAACACCCAACATCAGAGAATTAATAAACATATATTTGAACAGAATACTATTGTTAATCAGCAAAGAAATAATACATTTGGAGTTTTTGTTTCAGCTCCAGCATGTAAAGAGTGTGCATACTATATATACAAATATTTATGTGATATAATATAAGCATATACTGTACCATAGTAAATTGATCTATAAAAACTTCTTGGATCTATAAAAAATTGAGCTTATCCTTTAATGGAGAAAGAAAATGTAGATTACACATACAGTGGAACATCATTCAGCCTTAGAAAAGCAGGAAATCCTGTCATCTGAGACATGTGTGCATATGAAGGATATTAAACTAAGTGAAGGAAGCCAGATAAAAGACAAGTATCACCTGGTCTTGTTTAGATGTAAAGTCTAAATAAATAGAACTCACAGCACTACAATGATGGTGACAGAGGCAGGGGAGAAGGTGAATAGGGAAAGGGAGAAAGGAGACTAAGCAGGAACTTTTAGTGGTTTATTGCACAGAATAATTACTATAGTTAGTTAAACACATATATTGAAAAGTTGTATAATAATTATATTCCAAGTGTTCTTACCACAAAAGTTGATAATTAACAAACCCAGCATGAGGAGCTGGGTTTGTCAATTAATTTCTCCTACCATGTAAATGTATATTGAAACATCACATTGTACCCCATAGATGATATGTAAAGTACTACTTGTCAATTAAAAAGTAAAACATTTTTAAAAACTGAGCTTGTGGAAAGATTTAAACAGTAATTTTGATGACTGGTTGGAGACTGAGTATAAGCATGTATGAGAGCAAGGAATTACTGCAACTTGCACTTTTTAAAAAATTTTATTTAAAAAAGAGAAAAGTCAGAAAAGAAGAACTAAAAGCAAAAGGCATAAACAACAATGGCAAACTCAAAAACAATAACAATATAAGTTTTCAAAATAAAATGAAAGAATTTTAACAATGGTTATTATATTGCATATTATTCTCTTTTATTTTTCAAAGAAAGAAAAGGGAATTAATCAAAATAGAAAAACAGAAAAGAAGGGTAGAACAATGCCAAATTAAAAAAAAAATTATCATCATAGAATTGCTAGTTGATACATTACTCATTGTTATCCTAAAAAATAGTTGCCAAAGTCACAAAATCAGAGCATAACTAGTGGCTAGCCACTGGAACTTGTATTTTGAGGTCCCACAATTTTGTGAGTGTTCTAGGAGCTCTTCCAGAGTCTTCTGGTGAAGATCCAAGAAAGACTCTCTGTGGTCCTGGAAAGAGGAGAAGAAGATTGATCATTGTGTGAAAATCCCATAGCACTTTCTGTAACAAAGGCCACTGTCCAAGAAAAATATTATACGGAGGCTTATCTTAGTTGGGCATAGTGTATTCCCCCATTTCAGGTCATTCTGGGCTTTCTGCCTTCCAAAACAGTGAAAACAAGTAACCCCACTAGAGGCACACTTGTAAGAGTGATAGGCCAGAGACAAATGCCTAAAAATTTTATAATTTAGAAAAATGGAAAAATTTTTTGAAAAATAGAAATGATATAGTTCCCACGAGGAGAATTAGATTATCTGAGTAGGCCTATATCCACTAAAAATTGGGTCAATAATGAATACTTACCAGAAAAATCAAGTACTAGGCTCAAATGGCTTCATTGGAAAGTTCTACTGAACATTTAAAGAAATTATACCTCTTCGCTACAGCAAATAGAAAGAAAAGAAACACTTTACAGTTCATCTGATGAATACAGCATTATGCTAATGACAAAATCAGTTTAAGATCCATGTCCACACAAAAGTAAGCATTTGAGTACTTGAAGAAGCTTTATTCATTAGTGCCACAAACGGGTAGAAACAAAGATGTCTCTCAAAAGGAGAATGGATAAATTAACGTGGTACCTTCATGCATGCAATGCAATGCATCAATAAAAGGAAATGAACTATCAAGTCATAGAAGAACCTGAGTAACTCTTAAGTTCAGATTGCTAAATGAGGAATCAGTATGAAAGATTATATATGATCTTATTATATGACATAATAAAACAACACAAGGGAGACAATACAGTGCTCATTTGTGTCCAGGAATTCAGAGAATGAAGAATAGTAGAGGTTTGGAATAGGTATAGCATAAGGAATTTTTCAGATTGGTAAACCTATTCTGCATGATTCTGTAGTAACAGTACATGACACTAATGCCTTTGTCAAAAATCCATAGAACTTTGCAATTGTAGACTGAGCTTTAATGTATGTAAATCAGAAAACAATTTCAGAGATTGGGGATGGAATTCAGAATGTGACAAAACAATCTTGGCCTAATTACAGGAGTTAAGGAAAATGTGCTGACATAGGTAACTTTGGAAGTGTGCGGAGTCTATGAGACAAATGGCAAAGACGGTACATAAAAACCCCTCTAGTTGTGAACATTGTAGGAGTATGAGTTAACAATTTGGATGCCACTCAATATGTATTTTTGGATGCAACAATTAAGTCAACAGATGGCAGATGATGGGAGACACATTTTACACTATTGGATTGTCAGGTTATATGTGAAGAAGCATAGGGGGCTAGAATGCTCTCTGAGGTAATGGCTTATAGTTAGAGAAATCAGCATGAACTCATATTTTGCTTAATATAAATATATATGATTATAGGTGTATATTAGTTTTGTTAGGCTTCCATAACAACACTACACACTGAGTGGCTTAAAAACTAAAATTTATTTTCTCTTAAAACGAGAACTTGGAAGCCCAAAGTGATAGTTCCAGCAGATTCAGTGTCTTCTGAAGTCTCTCTCCTTAGGGGCATAGTGAGGGCTGCTGTCACGCTTTCTACTTGCCCAGCTTTTCTCTCTCTGTGTGTATTGCTGGTATCACCTCCTTATCTTATAAGAATACCATAAGAGGGAGACAGATGTGTCAGAAGTAAAGAGATATGATGAGAAAAGTCCAGGAAAAAGGATGTGGAGCCATGTGCCAAAAAATGTGAGCAGCCTTGATAAGACAGAAATACAAGGAGAGTGTTCTATCCTCAAGCATCTAGAAGGACAGTCCTGCTAATTTATTCTGGGTTTCTCCATCCCCAGAGCTAGAAAGATAATAAATAGTCATTGTTTGTATTTGTGATAGTTTGTTCTAGAAGGAAAAGCAAACTAATATAGACATTATATACAGAAAAAGTCATAGGTGTTTATACATGGATTATATAAGAGCTGTCTATGTGTTGAGGTCTAATTCATGTTATTCTACTATATTTGTTTTTTTAACAAGAAAAGAATTTAGTTGGAAAGAAGATTAGAAATACATTAATATGTCTGAGGGAGAGTCTCTGAGGATAGCAAAAGATTATAAGCAGAAGTCTTTAAAATTAATCATAAAGGCTACACAATATTGGATTAGTAGATTAGCATGTGGCAGATCTTCCTCATTATTTTGTCAGAATAAAATACATAGTGTTAAAGGTAGCTTTCATATGCCACTCCTTGAATGGTGTAAGCACTCAAGCTGCTTCTACAGTGCTCAAGTTTGCAGAGATTTTACAATAAAAGCAAATGCAATTCTAGATACATTCAGCAGCAATCTTGGATCCAGAAGGTTGCAGTTTATGACATGCTGGTACATAAATGATAGCTTTTGATTGTTTTCTCATGCTAATCCTGTAGAGTAGATAAGCATTTTTGAAAAGCTAACAAACAAAAGCTGGTATGGTGGTGCATTACTACAAATCACAGTACTCTGGGAGGCTGAGGTAGAAGAATCACTATTTTGAGAGCAGCTTGGCCAATTTAATGACCTAGAAACTCTCTCAAAATTTTAAAAATGACTGGTATGTAGCTCAGTTTGAAGGGCTTGGGTTCAACTCCCAGGCCTGCTTCCCCCATACAATGTTAACAGATTCTTAGAATTTAATAAGGATTTTTACTTCACTGATCAATCATTTAGGGATTGCACTTTAGTCTGATAAAATAATAGCGATTTCATCATTTCTGAACCTAAATGCCTAATTTCTTAGTTGGACCTCCCCCTCTCTGCTTACCTCTTTTTGCTTCCACTATGAAAAGTTGCCTTTTCTATGAGCTTTCACAGTACTCTGAGTTTACCTGTGCTCTACTATTTACCACCTACCTTTCCCTGTGTCTTGTCATTAGAATTAGCACAGTGCTAGGCATATACTAGTCAAGTAATGCTGTTGGGTAAAGACATGATTGACTCCCTGAATGTGTGTTGCTTTACCTTCTCTAAATTGGTTTCAGTTTCTCAGTTGGTTGATTTGTTTTCTTACTCTTGTTTATTCTGTGTGTCATAATCACTGTGGCTTCTCAAACCTCTCCAAGCTACCATCAATTTTATGCCTCTTTTGCTCACTAGGATACTCCCAGAGGAACTAGAGAAAGTCAAGACGATGCACTGCACTGGAAGCAAGAGAAACAGAAGATGCTGTTTAGTGTTCACCCAACTACAAATTAAAGCCATTGTCAAGAGGAAATGTGAGACTTCAGTGCTACTGTGTAAATGAAGAAACAAGTCAGGGGGTACTAAATAGTCTCAGTGACAAAGATAAGAGAGCAGGCACAGAATCCAAAGTTCTGTTCCCCAACTCTATCAGAAGCAAAAGGAGAAGGTGGCTACTACCAGAGGCTGCATACTTCTCTTAAGACTTGTTTGCTGATCTGAGCAACTTGGGGGAATGTTAGTAAAACCACCAGTTTTCCAATAGCTTACAACAAGGTTGGGGAATATTTTTGTTTAAAATTTTATTTATAAAATTTAAAATGTATTTATATATTTTAACAGTTTCTGTTTATTTACATATGGCATATGGTATATTATAAATCATGTAACATGTAGCAGGATTCTAACAGAGAGAAGTGGGACGCTAAGGCTCTTTCCAGGAAGTAGCATTTCTTTGAGCAGGCACGGAGCTCAGTGGGTTGATACCCAAAAGGCTGAGCCTTGAACATGGTGGGGGTTTGCCTTTTATACCATTTTGTAACTTTGTTGCCCATAAACGATAACACACTATCATACTAAAGCTGGATTGGGTGCAATCACATTACAGGAACAGTGCTAGAAATATACCTGGGTATCTGGGACCTAACTGGGCTATGTTGTCTTTATTCTGAGAAGGCTCCTCTCTCTCCACCCATTCCTTTGGGAGGGTCCTGACCACGTTCCCCACTTTGATGCTCAGGCTCCTTTAATAATCTTGATCTCAAGATTTATACTTCCATAGCATCCTCACCTGTGTGGCCAGTTTTCTTTCAACCAATGCCTCAGTGAGGCTGGAAACAGACCATATTAACCAGGGAAGCTAGGTAAGGTAGGATTAGTCATGCTTCTGAATTAGGACAACATCACCTATGAGGGTTTTGAATCCTCAGGAGGTTGAAAACCACGTTCTAAACAGTTCTCTGGGTCACCAGCCCTTCCAAGTCTGGATTGGAATGAGCAAATTTTCTCATACAGTCTGGTTGGGGAATATTTTTGTTTAAAATTTTACTTATGAAATTTAAAATGTATTCTCTGTAGATCTCCTCTATGACTTTTCTCTCATCATCTAGTTGCTTAAGTTAAACTTTATACAAATTCCTCCCTCAGAGGCAAGCAAGTAATCTCAGGCTAAGTGGTTTTGATAGGCAGCATGGCATATTTTGCTTTGCCGTTTTGTCAACAATTTTAAGGGCTTTGGCAGTTTCATTAGTTATAATTTCTTCTTGTAGTCTGATTATGTAGTTTACCATATAAGTGGGGTATGGTAGCCTAAGACCCATTCTCTGCTCAGATGGCAGGGCCATAATATTGGACTATATTCTCAGGAAGCCATTTATCATCCTTCCAATCGCCAATTCGTAGGGCACATCATTTTCTCTTGAGTTTTTCTGTCCCCACACACCTAGATTCACAGATGTTTTCTATGGGCAAGCAGGTGTAAGAAAAAAGATGGACAGGTTATTCCTAATATGCATGTCCCTGACCGTTTAGGGGGAGTACAGTGTAGGCTGTTGTGGACTGACAACTGATGGTCAACTTGTAACACCCAGTTGAACTGAGTCAGTGTGATGCCGAATACGGAAGGCCCACCTGAGGATTGTTGGCAACAGCATACAGAGGAGAACTGAAGAAGAAGTGGTGCTGTTGATTCTCCTGCTACTGTTGGTTTTCCTGGAGGACTTTGTTATCCTGGCTGTCCTGATAAGAACTCAGCTGTTCTCATCATAGAAAGAGCTGGGGACCTCACTGTAGCTGAGTATAGCTGTGGTACTTTTTGGGGGAGCTCTGATCTTTACTTTGAGCATTGCTTTCTGGATCTAGTACAGATCTCTTAGCTTCCTGGCACAGATCCTTCATCCCACTGGTACTGACTTTCTAGCTTTCACTACTGACCTTTGGGCCTTCCCAGCACAGATCTTTGTACACACTTGCATGAGACATTGTTGTGGGCTCTGGGCCTCCAGTTGGACTCATGGGGGGTATTGTCATCGGCTCTAGGTCTTCAGCTCTATTTGTGCAAGACATTGCCATGGGATCCAGACCCTCAGCTAGATTCTTTGGGTCTCTGGTGTGTGGACAGATTTTCTGCACTCTTCTGTATTTGACTCTTTGGGTGACTATCATAAAATAATCCTATAAGTTATGTGCTGTGTATTAAATTATTTTCCTTGAAAACCCTGACTATAATAGCTACTCTTCCACATATACAGTATAGTCCATCTGGGGCTCACCATTCAATGGCTGTGCCAATGTTCCAAGCCTCTCGGAGATGGGAGAAGTTAGACAAGGAGTAGGGATCTTGTTCAAGATAATCTGGGGGACCCCATCATTGTGTTTCCCTAGTGGTTAAATTATAGAGTCTTTGGCCTAGGCATGTTAGGTTTCCTACCAGGATAGTGAATGTTTTCCCCACTGGCAAGGACAGTTTTTCCTCAGAGATTGAGGTCTTGAGAAACCAAATCCCAGAGATAAGGATGAAGTACTCTGTTCCACTATAAAATCATGAGGTTCTAATTCTCTAGCCTCCCAGGACCATTCATGCCCCATGTTGGTTCCCCCACATAAATAGCAAGAGGAGATCTTTAGAGTCTGGGCTATAGTCCCTGGGCTATAGTCCCTGCTAAGGCTAGGAGAAAACTTCTGATTGACTTAAATGGGAGGGTGGCTACTTTTTATTTCCTTGTAAAAGGAATGGAAGACCTAATAGGATGTTATTGAATGGATGATAGTGATTCTCTTGAAATAGAGAACAGTCCTTTGATCTTTTTCTTGCCCCTGAGATGCCTACTCAGATGTTTCCAATGCCATCTGGAACCTTCTGCATTCATGGTGGTAAAATTTACAGAGTTACAGGTCTTTGATTGACAACCTGATGCAACAACTCCTTTCTGAAGGAGCACTGCTGTGCCTTCTTTTCCCTAGGTCTCCCCTGACTCACAGCTCCAGCCGGGGCATAAAAATTCAGGAGCATAAGCACATAAACTGCTTTTTGTACACATGTACTTGTCATTGAGTCAGTATTCTCACTCCCAATCTAGGCCTCCATGTGGTATGTCAAGCGTCCTTGGGCCCTGGATAACAAGTGTTCATTTCTTTCATATGAAAGAAGTCTCAGAGCTAATACCTATAACCACATGCACATCAATTTGTATTGGCACCAGTCATTTTGGTTAATAATTTGTATCCAGCTAACCAAGGCCTCCCCATCCTGGAAGGATCAAACTTCTAACCAATCTTTACTGGGGAACTATTGTAGTTTAAAATGAGTGTATTGACTCCTCTGCTGGCAGACAGAATGGGCAGGTTCCCTTGTTTTGTGTGCAGTTTCCCAGACCCTTCCTTGGCATGAGAAGTGGGTGTGGTAAATCCAAGTAGCTCCCTGGCCTGACTTGGTTATGTGAAAACGTGGGTCATGTGATGGAGAGCTCAGGTGGTGCCCTCACTGAAAACAGCCAATATCAGCACAATGTCCTATCCATAAAAGGAAGGTGGGGGCTAGGAGGTGTCCCAAGTATAGTTAGGGATGGCAGTGCAAAATAGATGGCCAATCACAAAAAGGGAGGCAGTCAATTCACGTCACCAGTTGATGGTGTCCTCAGACTTCTGCCATGTATAGAAAAGTCAGACTCCAGAGTGACTAGAGCAAGGCTGTAGTTCTCCAGTGTCTGTGAACTCACAGTCAGCTGTTTTTGGATTGTCAGGTTACATAGCACTGACAGATTAGGGAAGAACTTCTAATTCTGATATGCAGGCTTTACTCAACTGTAGTGAAACTTGGCCACTTTTATTGCCATGGGAGTGGATAGGATAACAATGAATGGGCTCTCAAAAGGATTTTAGGGGTTGGACATTCCATTATTTTATTCACACAGCATACTCTGATTTAAAAGAGTAGATATCTGTAGTCAAACTTAAGAACAGTTGTTCCTTAACCCATTGGTGTGGAATGGTTGAGGTTGAGCCTAAAACCGCATCTGTTGCCTTAGCTTGACATTACCAAGCTCCTTTAAATCCCCTTTTATGCCCTTAAGGAGGAGTAGTCTCCCTTAGATAATTCTATCAGGGGAAACATTTGTTTGTTTAGTGAGACTAGATCTAGTCCTCAACAGGGCTATTGGCTAGAGTTGATCCCAGTGCAGGTGAGTTTCCTGACACAATTTGTTCAGCTATAGCTTTGGAGTCCAGTTCATTCATTTCACTTTCTCTGAGCTCTGGAGACAGTGTGCCATATACAGTCTCCAAGTAATCATCAGCCCTCTGACCACTGGCTGCACCACCTCCCCATTGAATGCTGGCCTGTTGTGTGATCCTATGGAAAAGAGGATTCTAAAATGGGGAATGATCTCTCTTAAGAGGAATTGGGTCACCTCAGAAATCTTCATATAGGTGGGGAAAGCTTCTACCAGCCCAATATTTGTAGTCATGGACTTGGAGAAATTCAGAGCAGCCTGTCCATGGGAGTTGAAGGTTATCTGGGCCTGCAGCTTTCCTAATCAATATTGACTAGACATATGGGGAGATATAGGAACTCATGAGTGACTTTGTGGCTGTCTAAAATGGATCATCCAGGCAGCAAGAAAGAGCAGCATATTTAGTTGCCCAGGGCCCCCATGATAGTAACTTATCCCTGTGGGAGGGCGCCCATGAGTTGGGTCACCATAGAATGCTTTGCCTTCATGTCCAGCATGAAGTCAATGGGCCAGCCTCTCCACATTCATTCAGACCATGGATTCTGAATAAAATAGAGACTGGTCTGTTCTAGTCCTTTTCATATTCTTCCTGTGGTGTTCAGCCCTACAAAATCATTTTCTGTAACACCATGTAGCTTCTAAGCTGGCAAGTATTGGGTCCTACACTCCATGATCTTTGCTTTCTGATTCAAGGGGAAGGGAAGATTTTTCCATCCAGCAGGAATATTCATTCTTCCAGTGCCTGTACCTGTTAAAGCGGGCATAATGGATCCATTCCAGATGTTTTTTTCCTCAGGCAGAATGGCCCTTTCTGTTGATTTTTCTTTGACATCCTCCTGGGCCCTATTCTTTGATCTGGGACATGTCGTTGCTGGTGGTGTCACCAATCATTCCACCAAGGAAGCTGCCAGTTCCTTTTTCTTCACCTTGCAACCCTCCTTCCATTGGGGTTCCTGGTCTCAATTGGCAAACACTTTTTTTTGCAACCTCCAACAGTTGACTGGTATTCATTCCAGTGAAACCCTTCAACTTGTGTACCTTGTGCCAGATATCTCCCTGAGCTTGGCTGACGAACACCATGTTTACCATCCATTGGTTCTCAGCTACTTCTGTGTCAAACAGAGTTTACAGATGGAATGCCTCATATAGCCTCTTGTAGAATTGGCTCAGACTCTCTTCTGACCCCTGGAGTACTTCTGATGTCTTGCTCATGTTCGTGGTTCCCTTTTCTTCAGTCTTTAGGCCATTTAGCAGGACCTCCTGGTCCTCAATCTGGGCAAGTTTCTCTCCTGCATTCAGGTCCTATCAAGGGTCTTTTTTCTAGGAAATGTTCACTGGCATAAGCATGGAGGGGTCCAGCATTTTATGCAGAGCATTTTCTTCCAACCAGCATATGGCAGCCTAAGTTTCTCAATGATGCTTCTTGGTTTTGAATAAGGTCAGGAGGAGCTGTCAGCAATCAATCCATGTTGGCTGGTGAATAGATAATAGACTGAACCAAGTTAATCAGTGCCTGAAACTTCTCTGTATATGAAAGGGTGTAATTCTTCCAATTAAGAAGGTTTGTGGTGGTGAAGGGTTGGTACACTAACATTTATTCATCTCTTTGAGTCTGGCCCTGTTGGTCTTAGAAAGGGGGTCCTTGTATCTTTTTTAAAAAGCATCCACTTGTCTTGGTGGGGCCAGAGTGTTGGGCTGCCAGAGGGGTCTTCTCAACAGGTACCCACAAGTGTGTATGGAGTCAGAATGGGCAGCTCTAGGGAAGGTCACTGAGAAAGAGGAGACCTCTGGTAGGCTGCCTGGCTCCAGTGGGGACTCTATGGTAGGAGCAGCAGGTGGTAGCAGCTCTGGTGGATACAGTGAGGCATAAGGAGGTGAGATCCCTTCTGGCTCCCCAACAGAACTGGTTTATTTGGTTTTGGCCAACATCTGGAGGTGGCCATTGCTCTGGCCATCGTCTCCCTGCAGTTCTCCTCAGTGCAGGCTTTCAAACTAGGTGAACATGACAGGACCAAGCCTTGCCAACAGCCAGTGTAAAGAAGTTGGTTGGGGTGGCTGTGACCCCCTACAACAATCTGGTACACTTGGCTAATCACCTCCTTATCAAGTGAGCCCTCAGGAGACCAGCCTAACCTAAGCCAATCAATTTCACAGAATGTTCAGAGTTTTCAGGGAGTTAATTTCATACCATAATCACAAGACTATCCCTTTTTGAAATTCATTAACATACTTTAGGGGACTTGATTTACTCAGTGTACTCTGTTTTCCAACTGTCTCCTCCACTTAGCGGACAGCTTTCATGCCCAAGAGAGGAAAGTTGGGGAAAGGCAGAGCTAATATGGAGAGGACACACTCACTTGCCTGTTGGGCTGTTCTTATGGAGATATTTCAGGCTCCTCTGAGCCACTGTCCATCCGGTTCAAATGCAAGCACAAGGACTGCAAGCCACCGCTCAGCATCCGGCATCTAACACTTTAGAGTTGCGGTTGCAGTTTTTGTGAACCTTGCTCTGGCACCTCTAACCTTTGGAGCTGATCAGACTCCCCTTCGACCCCTCAGGGACAGGTTTACCAGAGTGAACCTGGGCTCTTTGCAGTCTGACAAGGGTTGATCCCCAAGCTAGGTCCTGGGCCTCCCAGAGCTGTTTTGCATCCAGGGTTCTCGCTCCTGTTCCGGCAGCCCCAGGAAGGGCCAGTCTCCCTGCAGATCAAACTGTCCACTGGTGCCCAGTGAGTCTGAGTCTCTGATGCTCCAAGGTTCTCATTCTGTCCACTGAGTGGAACGCACCATCTCAGGCTCTCAAAATCCTGAGAGAGCCCCCAGGAAATGTTGTAAGATTCTCATAGAGAGACAGGACACTGAAGCTCTTTCCAGGAAGTAGTGTTTATTTGTGCCGGCACAGGGCTCAGTGGGTTGATACCCAAAAGGCTGAGCCCAGAACATGGCAGGGGTCTGCATTTTATACAATGTTTGAGTCTTTGTCAACCACACATGGTAAGACACTAACATGCCACAGCCTGATTGGGTACAATCCATGTTACAGAGCTAGAACTGCATGGTATCTCGGACATAACTGGGCCATATTGTCTTTCTTGATTCTGAGAAGTCTCTATCATATTCCTTCTGGAGGGGTCTGGCCACATTCCCCAGGGGAAGGGTCCTACCACAGTGTTACATATTATATGTTACTAAAATATTTGTAATTCGGGGCTGGGGATTTAGCTCAGCGGCATAAGCGCCTGCCTTGCAAGCAGGCAGTCGTGAGTTCGACCCCTGGTACCGATTTAAAAAAAATATTTGTAATTCAATGCTTATTTACACTATGAAAAGAAAATTGTACTATGTTAAATGATTAAGTAGGTTAAATGAAAACTTCTGTGTTCATTAGGAAGAAATTATATATATTCATATAAGAAACATTCTAGAAATTTTGATTGTGATTTAGGCAGTGAGCCTAAGGGTGATATTTAACTTTCTTCTTTGTAGTTTTATTTTTTTTATCTGCTCATCTAAATGTGAAATGAGAAACTGGGTTGGTGAGCACCACTATAGTCCCAGACACTCAGGAGGCTGAGGCAGGAAGGTTACTGTGAGTTCAAAGTCAGCATGGACAACATAGTGAGAATCTCAATTACACCATGAGACTGTCTCAAAACACCAACAAAACAAAGCAAACAGAATGATAACTTATTTTGAACTTTGAAAGTGAAAATAATATAGAATATAGTTATTTTCAATAATTTCAGTGTGTTTTGTAACGTCACGTCTTGCTAATATTTGTTGGTTCTAAACCATATTTGGGTCTTAGGGAAGAGGAATGACGCACACACAAATCAGAATGAGTTAACTAAACACAAAACTCTTCTGGATACACTTAAAAGTTATAGTAGATTCTTGAGGAAGGCTTTCCTTCCTCCTTAAAAATTTCTCTTTGTCTGTGTTGCAATAGAGTATAAGGAGTTTGAGAATGGGAACCATCTGAGATTGGGACAGTAGAGAGAAAGTGAAGTATCCCAGTTGGGAGAGTGGAAGCAGAAAGACAAGAAGATGACCCATAGTGTAAAAGGCTTTTCTTTGGCATTTGTCAGGTAAATTACCACACAATGTATTTAACTAGTTTTTGAAGTCTTAAAGCAATGTAGAGTTGGTTATTTTGAAATTTGCTCACATCAGCTACTTAGAATTTGTTCAATGTCTTTCAGCAGATTGAACAAATGATAAATTAGGCTAAATATTATTCTTAATATTTTTCACTCCTCATTTACAGCATCTGAGCACTATGACTGCAAAAATCATTAATTATATTTTCCAAATATTTTAATATAATTAATACAAACCTATTTTAAAAGTAGATTTGAAATTACTGTTCAACTCAATACTTTTGTTTTTCTTTAAAAGATTACCTGAGAGTGGAGGAAAAAAAAATCAAAGGAGAACTATAATTTTTATGTATTGTTGAAAAATGTGGAAAGACTACAACAAAAGAATTTTATTCTATAGTCTTAATTCTATAATACATATTACTACCATGTTGTGCAAGCATGACGAATCAATTTAAGGACAAAAATAGGTGTCAAGGCTAATGAACAAGTACTGTAATATATAATTTTAATCCAAGTGATAAACTGTGTTGATTGAAAATTTTGATGACATTGGACTTATGATTTTATTGCTTAGTCTTCTTGCTTATGAATTTACTTCTTGACCCTGGGACCTCATATTAATTACCTGCCTTCAGGTGAACCTTAAGAGTCAGCTTGCAGTTGTTTCCCCAAAACATGCTTTGATAAATTAGAAGATAATAGAAAGAAAAGATGAAAAACATACAGTTAGTCATTTTCCATATTTCTGCACTTAGTTTTTCAAATAATAATAATAACTCTATTTGAGAACACTTATGTATATATTTTAATAACCATAGTGTTGAGAAACTCATTAAACAAATTCAAACATGTAACTGTAATTTGCTATTTCTCTAAGCAGTCTATCTTATTCCCAGCTTGATCTCTTAATTTTTATCTACAGGTTTGGATAATCACTCACTCTGAACCTTGAATTATTCAAAACCATTATGTCTCTGTCTGATCTTTAATTCCACATTTTATGTTTTAAATCCTATGTGTAACTTTTCAGAGAAAAATTAAATTGTTTTTCTAGCATGTTCATTATATATATATGAAAATGTTGGAAAACTATACGCTGTAAGCATATATTAATGTTAGTTATTGTCATTTTTTTAAAGAAAAATGATGTTTGAAATGAAAATATGGATGGAATAAAGGTCACTGGAAGAGGCACAGATCCTTGACATAATTCATGTATTTTCTATGACCCAAATTTAGTGAGAAATAAATGACTAATATCAAAACTCCAACTATTTAACAAGTAAAACAATTTTAAACATGGTTTCATTTTTGTGTTTTGAATGAAGGAACAACCACAGAGGAAAGACCTTCCTGGTAAGTTTAAGGGTTTTCTCATGTGTATTGATCTCATGCATTGGCTTTAGAGTTAGCTGGTCTTGGATTATTCCTCAAGAATGAACTAGTTTTTAATCACACAAGTGCCTCATGAATGCACTTTCCTGACATGAATTCATGTACAGTAGGTAAATCTAAAGCTCTTTTGACTATTATTTTCCCACTCAAATCCCAGTCACTTTACAGAAATAACTATTGTCAGGTCAGATATATTTCCCCAGAGTTTTTGTAAATCTTTTATATAGATATAACTATAAATATTCTATAGCTGTCAGCAGATATAAATAGAGTTCCATAAAATATATCATTGATATTTTACTTACTCAACACTCTGTGTCAGAAATTTTCACAGCTAGCAATGAATATAAGTGTTTATTTCCACTTATTTACTATAAAAGTGGTACATATAATGATGAAAGACACATTCTTGTGTCACCTTTATACAAACGTAGGAAGAGTGAATTTGTAAACTCGTGGTGTATAGACATTTTGATCTGTGCAAAGTACTTATGTGCACAGTGCTCTTATAAGTTTGAAGAAAGGTGTTAGTTTTCCTGGTTTGTTTTTTATAGGTAATGAAACTGAAACATAAAGAACTTAAATACTTTTAATAAGAGGATGGATACTAAAGAGTCAGATATTAAGCAAACTGCTGAAAGTTACAAAGAAATTAAAGGCCAGAGCAGGGATGTGAACACAGAATTTTTGAGATCTTCACTATGTTGTAGTACCATCTCTATCACAGACATTAACGGTCTGAACAAATAGCTCGACAGACTTGTACTCTCTCTGGTAGAGCAGGTGCTCTTCCACTTCCCCTCACCTTCACCAATACTTGATATTATAAAATGTTTAAAGATTCTAACTTGATGAGCAAAAAGGTATGTTATTTTAATTTGCAACTTTTCATATTTATGACAATGATGAACATTTCATAGCCATTTTAGGTCCCATTTTCTATGAATTATTTAATAATTTAAAACTAAACAATTATGTATAAAAATGAGTTGAATCCATCTTCTGAGTTCCTCTTTGTCTCTATGCATCTCAGACTGTCTTTTCACATTTGCTTCCATATGTGCAAATATAAATATATGTAACACACATGAAATACATGGTTAATACATGCACACATATGATACCAACAAATTACATGCAGACTTGCTATGTGGTCTTGATATCTAGCAATACATTATGCTGGTTATTACTGTCAACTTGCCCTCCTCTATTTACATTTTCTGTTTTAGTACCCTGCCCAAGGAGAAAGACACTTTTAGGACTACATCACTTTGGGTCCTTTGTTATTTGACTCTACCCTGCTTGGGTCAATGGAAGGACGTACAGAATAGCAGGAGAAACAAGCTCAGTATTCATCTCTTCTCTCCCCTGCTTCTTCACTGTATTTTTTACAGTAGTCATTCCACACCATGTCTCTAGAAGGGCACACCATATGTGTGCTTCCACTCATCTCAGGTTGTGCAATATTCTCCTCTTAGTTAAATGATTTTGAGTATCTTATCTGTTCCTGCTGGGACACTGCAGGGCATGACTTCTAATTAGAGTACTAATGACATCCTAATCTAAGAGCAGCTAGGAAAATATCTTTCCCCATTTTGGTCCAAATCCTCCTTTTTAGAAAATCAGATTTTGTATAATCTACTTACCTTTTCCACATTGACCAGTTTCAATATCACTCAGCTCTATACTGAGCACATACATGTTTCATAGACGTGATAATTTCTAGTGAAAATACAATACAAAATACAAAAAGTTGGCAGAATGGCAAAATGAACTCATTGATACCTATAACTCAGATTCTGTGACTAATTATCAATATATTAGTAGCCCCATTTTATCTATATCTCAGCCCACTTGTTCCCTTCTCATATTATTTTAAAGAAATCTTAATTGTATTGACAAGTTACTCTACAAAGACTGTGGATCTTTTAAAAACATATAGCTATGTTCTATTGTTACAAAAATTATAATTATTCCTCAGCAATAGTTGAATATTCAAATTTTTAAGTATTTTACATTTTTAATAGTCTTTTTAAATTTTTTTTTAATTTGAAAGAGAATAAAACAAAAGGGGGCAGTACAGAGCAGATCAGAACAGGACAACATAGGCAACACAGTACTTTACATTAAGTCAACTGGACATCAACAGTAGCTAAGGCCATATCTCTTACTCTGCTATAGTTGAGCATAGTTTCAAATACAATAATATCAAACATAACACAATAGTATAAAGCCATGCATAGAGTGAAAGAATTACAGGGCTTTCTGAACTGAATAACAGAAAATGTTCAATGGGTGCTATAATATCTCATTTTTGATAAAAAAGAAAAAAAATTTGTTTGAGCTATCACACATATTCAAATTCCAATAAGACACAGTGTGATACAACCAATGGTAGTAGAACAAAAAAAGCATGGTAGGACTTCTAAGAAGGATGATATTAAATCAGCAATAGCTGTCATAATGTTTTGTTTTCTTCAAAACTGCTATTCATATCATCAAGTATGATATAGTTAAACAAAACAGGATAAAACCATTCCAACTGATGATTGAAAACTATGAAAGACATCAAAGCTGTGAGATGGGGCCTCATGCTAACCATAAAGTCTTATGTACTCTTATCAAATCTCATATTAGGGAGACTATATGGTATTTACCCTTGTGAGTTTGGTTTATTTCACTTAAGAGAATGGTCTCAAGTCGTGTCCCTTGATTTATAAATATCTCGATGTGATCATTCTTTATAGCTGAGTAGTACTCCATTGTATAAAAATGCCACAACTTTTTTATCCTTTCCTCAGTTGATGGGCACTTAGGTTGTTTCCAAGATCTGGCTATTACAAATTGTGCTGCTATAAACATGGGTGCACATATATCACTGTGGTATGATGTTTTCAGTTCCTCTGGGTATATGCCTAGAAGCGGAATAGCTGGGTCAAATGGGACTTCCATACCCAGCATTTTGAGGAATCTCCAGACTGACCTCCACAGTGGTTGCACCAGTCTACACTCCCACCAACAGCGTAGAAGAGTTCCTTTTTCCCCACAGCCTCTCCAACACTTGTTGTTGGTAGTGTTTTCTATCCTTGCCATTCTTTCTGGAGTGAGATGGAATCTCAGTGTTGGTTTTAATTTGCATTTCTCTCATGAATAATGATGATGAACTTTTTTCATGTATTTATTTGCCATTCGTATTTCTTCATCTGAGAACTGTATATTCATTTCAGATGCCCATTTTTGGATTGGGTCTTTGAATTTCGAGGGTCTGATTTTTTTTAATTCTTTATAAGTTCTAGACAGAAGTCCTTTGTCTGAGACGCTGTCCATGAAGATTTTTTCCCAATTTGTGGGTTTTCTTTTCACTCTGCTGGAAACCTCTTTTGACATGCAGAAACTCTTTAATAAGATGTGGTC